>JASCZW010011824.1:0-30680 GCA_034211315.2 Aedes japonicus
GTATGATGAGTCCATGCTGCCGGCAGTTGCCTTCCGCAGTGCACCCTGAAACGTTAGGCTCCCTTAACGGCTAGGCAAAATACGGAGGGAGCGTCATTGGGCGCATTGGGGTGAATGTCAGTAAACCCAGTGCCAGCGTAACTAACAGCGAAAGGAAAACGAGTGGAACCGTGCAATCGAAGCGCCGCGCTATTGTCAGCCTTAGTACTGCCGGGTGACACCGCGCGAAACCTGGCGGGGTTCCCTTCGGCACAGGCATATCTCGCTCACTGCGTGGCGTGGCGGGCCTCGGTACGTTCCATTCTCCACCGCCAGCCCTCGCCAGTCGGGCGAGAATGCTCAGATATTTTATGCCTGTCTTACGCCGATCCGGCTCTGAACACGGACTCACACCATGAAGGGCCGTGTCAGCACTAACATGGCCTCCCTGCTTGCATAGACAACCATGGGATCAAGAGAGGCGACTACTACGGGCTTTGGATAGCGGCTGGAGGGGGACCCAACAGAATGGAGGAGAAACAAAAACAAAACGAAAGCAAAAACGAAAACGAAAATAAAAATAAAACCCAGGAGAGGAGCAGAGCGGTGAAGACAGAGGAAAGCCGAACCCGTTCTTTAAAGGCGGCCTAGCGAGATCCCCAATGAGAAAATGGTGGGATCGTGTCAACACTGCAATGAAGTAAAGCATCAGCCAGTGCCTCCCAGGCTAGGCGGCGTAACCATGGATGAGCAGGACTCATCCGAATACATGGATAGGATGAGCATCTCTCTGTGAGTTGTAGAGGTGTCCCAGAAGAGAGCAGTTGGAAACGTCATTGACTGCATGTCATTTTTATATTAAGGACACTGAAATGAGCCTCTTAGGCTACTTGCCTGTTTGAGCTGCCTGTAAGGAGAGGAGAGCTGGAGGCAAACCTCTAGCCAGTCAAAGCGCCAAAGAACTGGCGTATGTGGTTACAACAGAAGGGCGAGGAGATAGCCTCAGAAGCAGACGCAGACAGAGTGGCAAACTCTCCGTCAGAACTCCACCCATCTACCATGGGAGCAGGGACCTCAAGCAATGCGACGTCCCGGGTGGAAACAGCACACCTGGCGCTTTACAAGAAGCGCATCGTGCGGATGCCCCTGACCGAGAGACTTCTGCGACGCGGCGGCAAAGTCAGGGGTCCGTCATAGCGACCAGTTTAACGGGCCGCAAAGGCCCCGGCGCTGAACTGGCGCTGAGGAAGCGCGAAATACCTTCAGGACCTTCAGCGCTGAAGGGCCCCGGGCAGTGGGGCCCCTTTAGCAGCCGCAGGTAGCACGGAAGCTAACGGGAGAACAGGGAGGACCCTGAGATGGCGGTGAGGGCCAATGGAAAAGGTCGAAATGGGAAGAGATCCGAAAGGATGGCGGCGGTGGCCCGCAAGCGCAACCGCCGATGCCAGGCCTGTCTCGTCAGGGCTGCGACGCGTCTAAGTACTCCGGAGGTCTTGAAAGCGATAGGGACGCTAATTGGCGGGCCTAAAGACCGACGTGCGGAGTATACGCCGTACCCGCACCGGCGAGATATATACCTGGAGCTAAAGAAGTCTACCCAGTCCCGGGCCCGGCTGCAGGGCCACTGGCAGAAGAAGGCGCTGGTGGGGTGTGGGGTTCGCGCCTCGTACTGAGTGACAGTCAGTGTAAAAGCCTGGATGAGATCACCGAGTGAACGAGATCTCCACTGCGCAGGAGCGGTGCAGGAGTTGAGGTTGCCTGCACCAAACCTGCCAGCTACGGAAGAGGTCGCGGGATATTGAGTTGCGACGACTGCGCAGAACGGCGCAGTCGACGCAGACGCGGCGTTGAAAGTGGCGAAGGTGAAGGTGGGATGGTCGATATGCCAGCAATACCACCAATGCTATTTGAAGGCATCTTCAGATGCTGCTGAAAGCAGGCACATGTCCTCGAATGCAAAGGCCCAGATGAACATGTGCAGAAGGTGACAGCAGCACAAGCCACAAGGCACGGGACTGCAAAAAGTCCCTAAGTATGGTATGTGCCGGGAAGCAGACATGATACAGCACGTCATGGGGGCAGGGGGCGGTGCGGCCGCGGAAGTAATAACGAACCCAGCCGCGGTGGTGGCGACTAAACCTGAACCACTGTAGGGCCGCTGGCAACTGGTGCGTGTCAGTCGGACTGCGGAAGTCGGCATCGGATATCATATAGTTTCCGACCCGCGGCCGCCCGGCGCGGCAACGGTGGATCACGGACCGTTAATAACGCTGGCGGCATTATGGACGACGGGCCGTCTTGCGGTTCGGGAGTTGTGTCTTCCGCAAATGAAGGCTTCGCGGTTGTAAGCGCGATAGGTGTTCTTCTGCAGCGCCGCGCACCGCCAAGATGGTCAGTTGAACTGTTTCAGCGCATCGACCGTACCGGCAGAGTGATAACTGGCCTATGCCGTTGTTAATAACGGGGACTTCAACGCGGGCGATCAGGTGGAAACCGCCTTACCAGCCCCGGGGCCAGATTCTTCTGGAAGCGTAGCTGCCGTCTGGCGGCTCTGGACTAGCCAACCGTGGTACCAAGGTACATACCACAGAAATGGAGGCGGAGATCGATAATCGACGTTACCTTCAACGGTCTGGGCTGCTCAATAATTGGGCGTGGATGATGGCTACACCGTAGCGACCACTTGGCGGTTCGTTATTATCGTCCACAATACCGACGGCGTCACGGAAAGATGGCATCCACTCCATTCTTTCGCCCACGCAGATGGAGGACGTCCTGCTGATGTAGAGACTTTTAAAGGCGCTTGAGAGGAGCGTTTTCGCGAAACCAGGAACCTTGCGACGAACGACTTGTGATGGCACTTACACAGGCGTGCGATGCGACCATGCCGAGAAGTCAGGCGAGGAATGGAGATCGCCAGTGTATTGGTGAGATCGATCGCCGTTGCCTCAGGAGCACTCGCTAGACGGGAGAGATACAGAAGCAGTCAGGCCTTGACGGATCAGTTTTTGAAGGTGTATCTTTTCCGCAGAGAACCTTCAGAAGAGAATGGGCAGGTGGCGCTCTGACGAACTGCTGAAGGATCATATGCAGGACAGCTCTGATACAACGGTGACTTTCATTGGTGACATTTAATGTGAAGATCAGCGCTCAATGGAGTTATCATGAATAATTTGCATTGATCGTTCAGGATGCTGGTGAAATACCAAACCAGATGCAGCCTCCTTTTCGCTGGTGCATTATTGACAATTCATGATGTAATCTGGACATAACATACCATGACACGGAGAGTGAACCTTCTCAGGCGCTGCAATGCATTTCGTTGTGGCTCTTCCTTGTGATGCGCCGTGATATGTTGAACATGATAATAGTATAAACCATGAAACCTGCAAAATATTAAAAATGATATATATTAAACATGGACAATTTTTTTTTTGTGATCTGGAGCAAACCCATCAGGCAGGAAATATCTGCTGATCCAGGATCATTCTCGTGGCGTGATGCGCCCGTTATCTGGATGGCGTGAAGAAGAAAGCGCCTCTCTGGACCTGTGAAGAAATGATTTGTGAAACCTGGAACAGAGAACCGCAAGTCGCTCAGCCTGGTTTCTATATATGTGGATCTGCAGGCAGATGGGCATCGGGATGATATCAGCAGATAACATTTTTGGAGGGTACAATGATCTAATCAGACAATCGTTTAGCTTCACCAAAGTCGACAGTGGATCATCCCTGTCCATCCACAAGACGGCTGGGGTGGCAATCCAGCGCAGAAGGCGAGGAGTACGCTACTGGCAGTAGATACTTTCTGGCCAGCTGAAACGCCTTCAACAGCGCCAGTTGGGTGGCTATTGCCGACTCGGCTCCAGCTTCTGGACCTGGGTACCTGTTACAGATTCTGAAACTACTTCAGAATCGCGTACTGTGTACAACACGGAAGAAGGGTCAGAAACGTGTACATATCTGCAGGCGTCCCGCAAGGTTCGATCCTGGGCCGGTGCTATGGAACACGATGCTGACATGGTGTTATGGCTCCGGGTTTCGAGCGGGTGAAGATAGTCAGGTTCGCGGACATCACCCTGGAAATATGTGAAGGTAGATCCATCAGGAAGTGGAGCTGACGGCCTCACCTCCATCGGCATTGTGGAAGATGGATGCGCTCCAAAAACTGCGGGCCTTAACCACCATGAACAGGGTCACGGTTGTCCAACAACCGAAAATCGGAGCAATGCATACGGTGGTGAGCAACTGCACTGGCTGAATCGAAGAGATCTGAAGTGCTCTTTGGGGTCATGATTGACGATAAGCTGTCCTTTACCAGCCACGTCGATTGCGCTTTGCAAAAAGCCTCCATGGCTATCGCGGCATTATCACGCGGTGTCAGGCGCTCGGCAGTGCAAGAAGATGGCGTAAACTCTGGCCAATTCGCCTGTCCATGCCAGATGCGGCGGGCCGGCATGGATCACCGCCTTGAACATTAAGTGCTGCCTAAGGTAAGCTGAAAGTACACACAGGCTAATCGCCGCACTAGGTGGATCGTGCATACGAACGAAGGCATCACGCGACGCAATCTGTGTCTAGCCCAGGATGATGCCCAATAGGCATCGTCATAGAGATGCAGAGTGCTTCGAGCAACGTGGAACAAGAGGTATTCAGAATACCGGAAACCATCAAATGGTTGGTAGCGGGAATGGAATAACTCACCAGATCAGTGGACCCGCAAATAATCCCGGAACTATCCGGGTGGGTTGGTAGGCGACACGGGAGGTTAACTACAACGCAGATTCTGTCGGGCCATGCTGGGTACTTTAGACAATATCCTGCTGCAGCCATGGTATCCACCACGGTCCTCACCTTTGCCTTTTTGGTGCGCCGGAGCAAGGAAACCGCGGAACATGCTTCATTCTTCTTTTGTCCTCCTTCGACGGCGCTGAGATCGGCATGATGGCCGTAAGCGGTCACGACGACTCCGGATAATTTGGTCTGGTGTGTCAAGACCGGGGACATCTGGGACGCGGTATGCGTAACGCTCCAGATTGTCCTCGATCTCGAACCAAATGGCAAAACGACCAAAGGCAGGTCGAAAGGGCGACCCTAACTGCTGAAGACCTAAGTAGTTAGACCTGGTCTGAATGTGAGTGGCGCAAAAGCCCTCCCGATGACCTGAAAGGTGGTTCGGGGAGGAGAAAACAGGCACGGGTGGGTTTGCAGTGGGTCGAGAGGTGCGCAACATATTCCCTACACCTGGTTCTTCAGGTGTCTGGCTGCAGATTTTCATCCCGTCTAAAAAAAAAAAACACAATGGTTCGGGTTTGGTTGGGTTACCTGCATTACGGTTGGCTCATTGGAATACCCTTTTACGACCCCCCCATGACGTGCTTATCATCGTTTCCCGGCGCACATCCAGCATTGGGGGACTGCTGCAATCCCGCACCTTGTTGCTGGTGCCACACGCTATCTGCATCGTTGCTCCTATCTGACCTTTGCACTGTTCCTTTAGTACAGCGGAGATCATCTGCCCTCTGAATCTATCTGGTTTTTACCTGGTCTAATCGCTGGGAACGAGGCGCGCACCTCCTCACCTAAGCCCTGTATCTTGCCAGGTCTCTATGCATAGACCCTTTAGCGTTGTTGCCAATTAAGCCGCACATCGGCGCCTGAGCCTGCCAATTTGGCGTCCCCCGCATTGCTTTTAAGACCTCTGATGCTGATCGGTCTGCGGCGATAGAACCTCTCAGCGTTTTGTTGCGGACACCTGTCGGTTTTCGATTACCGTCCTATTCTTTTTTCTTCGGACCTTAATCCAGTGGCTTTCCCTTCCACTCGTCCACTTCCTAACAGTAGCGTCTGGCTTCTGTGCTAGTTCAGCGCCACGTTCGCGTGGTTTTGCTTCCCTACCAACAGCAGAAGCATAAGGACGTTTGTGAAATTGCGCAATTTCAGGTGGACTTTCAATATCATCTGCGATTCATGCACCAAGGATAACTCGATAAATACGAAAAAAATGCAAAATGTATTAATCAATAATTTTCGTCGCTCTAAATTTTCCCATAAATTTGTCCAACTTTTCTTTTGTAAGTTCCTTGAGCCGTAACCGAACAGAACAAAGAAAAAGGCAACTTAAATCAGACGATCCGTTCTCGAGTTATGCACGGTCTTTACGTATGCCATTCTGTTTTGTGTATATAGATTGAAAAATCATATGTTACTACTTAATACACTTTTCTATTTCGTTAGACTCGTGTCGTAATATCACTCAAAAACAGCGATTGAATATCTCTGCCAAGTGTGCGCCGTCCTCCGACCATACGCAGGAACAATCACCGCGAGGTGGACGACTCACCGATTGAATTACGCCAAAGAAAAACGTGGTGGTCCAGCTAATGAAACAACTATTCGGCGTCAACAGAATACTGCATCTACGGTTGCGTCTATAAACCATCAAGTTCCTTCGAACTGTTGTAGATGGTTACTTCTGAACAGAAAAACTGACCTACGACAGTTCCAGCTGCTTCTACGCCTGGTTGACTTCCCGCCAATGCACCCGCGCTCGCATTGCCATAGCAGATTCAACGTAAATAATTTGGTGTCAGGCATCTGGTTGATCCGGATCCGCAGGACAAAGGTCAGTGGCAGGGGATTCGACGGCCTCAGCTTCAACGATCACGGTATTGAATGGCTTTCTTCTTCACAAGTTCTTGTAGTTTACAACGCTTTTAATGCCGTCTTTATGGATCGGACTTATCCTCGATAATGATCCCTCTTCCAGGTGCAATTAGAATAAAACATCCGTTCGTAGTGGCGTTAGTAAACGTTTCATGATGTTCTTCACAGGAGCTCCACGTTTGTGTCTATCGCTTTACCACATGAACGCCATCGGAACGAAATAAATCAAGTCAACAAACGTTTAAGAGGTCGACGTAAGTTATAGTCTGGCCTCAGTGAAGGGCGCCATTCGAGGGACAAAGGGTTTCGCATTTCAAATGCGACACAGGTTGCACCGTTTTGTTGCTAATACGGATAATACCTGAAAGATGGATATTTGGTACCGCTGACGCATTTAATTTGAACCGTCTCGTTCATTTGTGAAATTCTTCAGTGGAACGATCCCTAAAGTGTCTTGGCTGTGTTATCCACAAATGTGATGTGTTATCTAATTATGGCATTGCTAATCTGCCTTTGGATGACTCACCGAACGCAACAATCTGCGTTTAAATCCATGAATGGAGAAAAACTGGCGTAAAGGGTGATACGGTCAAAATTTGGTCAAGGGAAAACGCGTGTAAATCGGTGAAATCGTTTATTTAAAAAATCAAATTAAATTTCTTTTTCAAGTTCAACTAGTATAAAATTCAGGAAAAATATTCAGTTAGGCTTCCGCTTTTCCAAATCCGAATTGCCGGGCCTTACGCTTGACCCCTGCCATCAGATTTTGTACAGCCACCTTGTCCACCTTCTTCGCCGCAGAAAGCCAGTTTGCCTTGAACTGCTGCTCGTCCTTAGCAGTTTTTTGGTCTTCTTTAGGTTCCGCTTGACAATAGCCCAGTATTTCTCAATTGGGCGGAGCTCTGGCGATGTTGGGAGGGTTCTTGTCGCTTGGGAACCACCTGCACGTTGTTGGCGGCGTACCACTCCATGGCCTTTTTACCGTAATGGCAAGATGCCAAATCCGGCCAAAACAGTACGGAACAACCGTGTTTCTTCAGGAAGGCAGCAGACGTTTATTCAAACACTCTTTCACGTAAATTTCTTGGTTGACAGTCCCGGAAGCTATGAAAATGCTGCTTTTCAAGCCACAGGTACAGATGGCTTGCCAAACCAGATATTTCTTTGCGAACTATGACAGTTTCGTGTGCTTGAAAATATCTGCTACCTTTCCCCTTCACTTTTGCCGTATAAAACTCCTGTCCCGGAAGCTGCTTGTAGTCGGCTTTGACGTAGGTTTCGTCGTCCATTACCACGCAGTCAAACTTCGTCAGCATCGTCGTGTACAGCCTCCGGGATCGCGCTTTGGCCGTCGTATTTTGTTTATTATCGCGATTTGGAGTCACTACCTTCTTGTAAGTCGATAGTCCGGCTCGTTTTTTGGCTCGATGCACGGTTGTAGACGATACACCCAGCTTATTTGCGGCATCTCGGAGAGATAAGTTAGGGTTTCGCTTGAAACTACCGGCAACTCTCTTTGTCGTCTCAGTGGCTTCCGGTTTTCGATTTCCCCCCGATCCAGACTTCCTGGCTGTCGACAAACGTTCCCCAAACACTTTAATTACATTTGTAACGGTTGATTTGGCCACTTTTAGCGATTTTACCAACTTTGCGTGCGGGTAGCTCGGATTTTCGCGATGCGCGAGCAAAATTTTGATACGCTGCTCTTCTTGCTTGGACGGCATTTTGACAACTGAAGAGTGAATTCCAAAATCAAAATAGGAGCAACATTCTACACGCACACACACCTTCAAAATGAGGGGTGTTCAGGTTTTTTAAATGCAAAATTGAAAGAAATACGTCAAGTTGATATTGACCAAATTTTGACCGTATCGCCCTTTAATAATAATAATAATAACTGATTGATATACTTGTAGAGTAAGAGTATTTTCTTCTGATTTACTATAATCGGTATTATCGTTGCTCATCACAATGAACAATTGTATGCTTATTCAATACTCAACCCTTTGCTCGCTCCACTCCATTCAATTTCCTTCACTCAACCAGTTCAAGCACTTACGGTAGAATGTTGCAGTTGATAGATTAGATTGCAGGAAGCTGATTCCATAGAACAATTGAACGAACGAAAAAGGTACCACCTTAATAAGAAGAGTTCTGTTGCGGTACAACGTATTGTCTTACCCGAGTGCTTCCAAACGGCTGAAGTTTGTTATTGCAGTTTATGGGATAGTTTCTTCGTTCGTTTGATTTGTGGAACCCTGTCGAAAGATTTTGAAAAATCTATCAAGAGTAAAAAAACAACACCTCCTTTTTTATCAATTAATTTAAGGATATCATCCTGTACAGGGTGTGGCAGAAAATAATGCGAAAATTTGTTCTATTTCTTTCAAATCCTATTTTCAACTAATTAAAGCAATAATATCAACATTTTCGAGTGCTGTTATCTTTATAAAGTCCTTTTAGGATAATTTATTCAATGTGTCGTCCATTTTTATAAATACCATCCTCGAGCCGACGCCGGAAGCCAGAGCATGCCTTTCGGACGTAGTCCTCTGACATTAGGTCATGCACTGGCGTAAAGAACCTATCGAAATTCATAAAATTTGCCTTATGAAACTCCATGAGTCCACTGTATTTTGATTTCATAAGGCCCTTATGGCATCCATGTGTGAAACTATGGTCGTCTCAGTTAAAAGTAATGATTTTTACAAGTCATTCTTATCTTTTTCATAAAACTGCCTTATGACTGTTGTTTGTGCATAATAATCATAAGGTATTTTTATGGAATAACAAAAACTGAGCGGCATGTTATTGTTTTGTTTACTCTTGGTGAATTCTGCATCCTGACCATCCCGATATTTTCAAGCTCATAAACCTTTTACATACAATTGGACGGCGTACACCAACCAACTAGGAAACCCTAAATTAGGTAAAATCCATTAAATTGATCATAATCTCGTTTAAATGTGATTATTCCTTGCTTCCAGTGATTGGTCCTATTCGTCTATGCATGGAATGTATAATCACATGAAAACTGAACGCGCATCTTGACATTTTTGCATTTCTTTTAATTCAATAATGACCGACAACACATCGTTCAGAAATGGCTTTTAGGCCCTTAACATGAATTACTCGAAATATGCTCGATTGGCTCCGCCAAGTGACAGTTCAAATTGGCTCCCGTCGTTGTATCCGCCAGACTATGAATCTAGTGACTATACGTTGTACTAGCCAATGAAAAAGGTCTTTTTCATGTTTGCGTAGAGGAAAGACTTGTAAGATGGAACAGCGCCACTTTTGACATTCATAGCGACAACACTATCGCGCTGGCAAGTGTTAACCTCATTTTTTTTACGATTCTTCAATTTTGATTTGCTTTTGGAGTGAATACACTCATTCGTTCTAGCTCTTCCAGGTTTCATTGTTCGAAAGGGGTGGAATAATTTATATAGCAATTATTTCTTGTGCTTAATAAGTGGAAATTTCCCATCGATACCAAATGGTTAACATTTGTGTTGGCTAGCTTTTTTGGTATATTTTTATGATCCAAAGGCATTTCCAAACAAATCGTAAGGTGAAACAATTTTTTATGTTTTGTGTTTATGGCTTCATGTTTGAAAGATGAAACACTATTGAGCTTGTAAGGTTGAAAACATCGTATTTTTTTCGTTTTAAAACATATGTATGACATTTTGTGTTTGAAAATGCCATGGAATCAATAATAAATTGAAATATAACAATACATTTTTTGAAATTGCAATTTTCGATGAATTTCTGAAAATTGGCCATAATTTTTTATTATTACTATAAACAGTCAGTTTCGTGGGCAAACTTGGAGCCCTTTAGTTCCTCTTTCGAAAGATTATCGAAAAAATAAAAATTCTACATGTTACGAGCAAAAAACGAATCGTGCTCCATCTTGCAAGCCATTTTTTGAAATTGCAATTTTGAATGGATTTCGAAAAGAGGCCATAACAGTTCCTTTAGCAAAGTTGGAGCCTATTAGTTCTTCTTTCGCAAAATGTCCTTGGATCCCCGAAAAAATAAAAATTATAAATGTTACGAGCAAAAAACGGATCGTGTTCCATCTTACAAGCCTTTCCTATACCAGTAAAAACCAAAATGGGTTTCACGACGCTTCCAAATACATCCTCGGACAAGTAAGTTCCACAAAATTTGCCATTTCATCTTACATTCCTTTAAAATACTCTTTCCACATTCCCTCAACAGCGGTGTAATGTCCGGTGGAGCCCTTGACTGGCGGCTGACACTCACGAAGAAAGATGAGCGCCAAAACTGCTATTTTTTCTCTCAATGTTATAACCATAAATATAGTTTATATAAAATGAAACTTCCAGTTGAATTCAATAAAAAAAAGTTACGAAATACATAAAATATGAGATCGATTAGGATAACCAATGCAAATGAGTTCCATAGCACCAACAAATTAATTTCATAAGGTTGTACAATGAAACTCAAACGATTGCCATAGGAGTAAATCATTAGGAGTGGTAATGACAGCAATCATAGCATTTCATAAGGTAATATTATGAAATTCAAACCGTTTCCTTGTGGCTAATTTTCATAAGGATCTTTTATGCACTTTAATAGGTTTTTTGCACTAGTGTATGAATAAAGTGAGTAAAAGCTTTTACTTTGCTCATATGCGTACGTCAAACCTTTTACTTGAGCATTTACTTACATCGTTATGACAAAAGCAAGAATTTGAGTTTTTACTTTTCTAACATCCAAATCCATATGAATAAAATGTATAATCTAAGTAAAGGGTGATACGGTCAAAATTTGGTCAAAGGAAAACGCGTGTAAATCGGTGAAATCGTTTATTTAAAAAATCAAATTAAATTTCTTTTTCAAGTTCAATTAGTATAAAATTCAGGAAAAATATTCAGTTAGGCTTCCGCTTTTCCAAATCCGAATTGCCGGACCTTACGCTTGACCCCTGCCATCAGATTTTGTACAGCCACCTTGTCAACCTTCTTCGCCGCAGAAAGCCAGTTTGCCTTGAACTGCTGCTCGTCCTTAGCAGTTTTTTTGGTCTTCTTTAGGTTCCGCTTGACAATAGCCCAGTATTTCTCAATTGGGCGGAGCTCTGGCGTGTTGGGAGGTTCTTGTCCTTGGGAACCACCTGCACGTTGTTGGCGGCGTACCACTCCATGGCCTTTTACCGTAATGGCAAGATGCCAAATCCGGCCAAAACAGTACGGAACAACCGTGTTTCTTCAGGAAAGGCAGCAGACGTTTATTCAAACACTCTTTCACGTAAATTTCTTGGTTGACGGTCCCGGAAGCTATGAAAATGCTGCTTTTCAAGCCACAGGTACAGATGGCTTGCCAAACCAGATATTTCTTTGCGAACTTTGACAGTTTCGTGATGCTTGCAAAATATCTGCTACCTTTCCCCTTCCTTTTGCCGTATAAAACTCCTGTCCCGGAAGCTGCTTGTAGTCGGCTTTGACGTAGGTTTCGTCGTCCATTACCACGCGGTCAAACTTCGTCAGCATCGTCGTGTACAGCCTCCGGGATCGCGCTTTGGCCGTCGTATTTTGTTTATCATCGCGATTTGGAGTCACTACCTTCTTGTAAGTCGATAGTCCGGCTCGTTTTATGGCTCGATGCACGGTTGTAGACGATACACCCAGCTTATTTGCGGCAGCTCGGAGAGATAGGTTAGGGTTTCGCTTGAAACTACCGGCAACTCTCTTTGTCGTCTCAGCGGCTTCCGGTTTTCGATTTCCCCCGATCCAGACTTCCTGGCTGTCGACAAACGTTCCCCAAACACTTTAATTACATTTGTAACGGTTGATTTGGCAACTTTTAGCGATTTTGCCAACTTTGCGTGCGAGTAGCTCGGATTTTCGCGATGCGCGAGCAAAATTTTGATACGCTGCTCTTCTTGCTTGGACGGCATTTTGACAACTGAAGAGTGAATTCCAAAATCAAAATAGGAGCAACATTCTACACACACACACCTTCAAAATGAGGGGTGTTCAGGTTTTTTAAATGCAAAATTGAAAAAAATACGTCAAGTTGATATTGACCAAATTTTGACCGTATCGCCCTTTAAATGCTCACAAAATCTTGAGCCACCTGTTGAGCAAACTCAGTTCGAACTAACAAAATCGTGTGTTGCGTGGCAGGAACATCATAAAATGTACGTGGGAGAGTTTGTAAATTTATTATTTCCAATGGAAGTTGACGTGAAAGTGCTTATATAGTTTTGATAGTTTACACACAAAGAATAATGATTGTTAGAATTAAAAAAACCATTGCTTAAATTGAAAAGTTGCATTGATTATTTTTGTAGAAAGCGATTTGCTTTCACAACAAAAACACAACAAATCAAAAACTTTTACTTGGTACATTTAAAAGTTGGAACTTCCCAAACGAATTGTAGAACTGTCAAATCGAAACTGGGGCATCGTTGAAAATTAAAGCAAACTGTTTTTATTTCAAAATGAACTTTCAACCTGAAAGTGTCGTGCAATTCAAATAAAAGTAAGCTGCTAATATTTTAATAAAACATAGTTTTAACCTTAATTGTTATTTTTTCTGTCAGATTAATTATTATAAATTTTAATAAGACAGCTATTTGTTTGAAAATAATGTTTTTTTTAACTTTTTATTTTTTACAATTTTTTTACATTATTTTACATTCATATATTATCCTAGGTGCTCCTGCTAAGTAATTAACATTTCCACCTTATATGCTATCATATCTAATTGTGTTGATATTACTTTTACTTTATCTATTCAGAATTTTTAACAGGATTTATTTTGCCTGCGTGTAAGAATTACAGTTGATTTCTTGAAACTAGTTCTTATCATTAGAAAGAATTGATCATTGCAATTGAAGATTGCAATGATTTTTGTCTAAAATTATGAATTATGTTGTTGAACTTTTCATCTAGAGTCTCAACGTTTGAAATTCTATGTAACCCAATAGTACTGAACCAGGGTGGCAGCTTCAAAATCATTTTCAGAACTTTGTTCTGAATCCTTTGAAGTGCTTTTTTCCTAGTTGCGCAACAACTAGACCATATTGGCACAGCATAAAGCATGGCCGGTCTAAAAATGTATTTAAATATTAGAAGTTTGTTCTTTAAACAAAGTTTGGATTTTCTGTTTATAAGGAATACAAACATCTTATGTACTTATTACATTTGGCTTGAATGCCCTCAATGTGATCTTTAAAAGTTAATTTTTGATCAAGTATCAGTCCAAGATATTTTACTTGACTTGACCAAGAAATTTGAACTCCGTTCATAGTGACCATATGACTATTACTTGGTTTCAAAAATGCAGCTCTAGGCTTGTGTGGGAATATTATAAGTTGAGTTTTGGAAGCATTAGGAGAAATCTTCCATTTTTGAAAATAATCTGTAAAAATATCCAAGCTTTTTTGTAGCCTCCTGGATATAACACGAAGACTTTTTCCTTTAGCGGAAATGCCTGTGTCATCAGGAAAGCATGATTTTTGCCACCCCTGAGGTAAATCAGGGAGATCTGAAGTGAAAATGTTTTATAGTATTGGCACAAAAATGCTGCCTTGAGCAACACCAGCTCTAATGGGCAATTGAACCGATTTAGAATTCTGATAATTTACCTGCAAAGTTTTTCTCTGGCTTCAAAATTGGTACGACTTTTGCATTTTTCCATTTATCTGGAAAGTATGCCTGATGAAAACATCTGTTAAATAGTTTTACCAAGAAAGACAAAGTACTTTCAGGGAGTTTTTTGATGAGGATAAAGAAAATTCCATCATCACCTGCACAGATAAAAAAAAACATTGAATTTTCTGCGTTATCTAATGCACATAAAGGGAATGCTAGATTTGCCAGAATAAAATGGAATATTTCATGTAAATTTAAGCCAGAAAACGCCTGAATCCAGCCTGTTGTATGAAAGATTGCCAATATTGTTGTATGGCACATGAAAAGTTGCAAACAATTTCGTTGTTTACGCCTGCTTTAGCTTGGATTCAAACGAGGGGATATTTTACACGCTTTTTAAAATTAATTACTTTTTTCTGTGTGGTGCTTTCATTTTTTGATATTTTTTAGTTATAGTTCTTACTTCATCCAAATCGGTTTCCCAAGAATCATCAAAAATATTTTCTTGGGAGAAAATATTCAGATACTCCCTGGAAACCGAATCCTCAATAGGACTAGTAAGTCCCAAACTAAAATTATGGGAGCTCTCAAACTGCTTAACAAGTTTTTGAGTTTTTTGTAAGTAAAATTTTATCACCTTCCTTAAGCGCTGGTATAGGCTTTTGAGGTTTTTTCAAGATTTTAGAGAGTTTCCAGAAAGGTTTGGAACTTGGATCTATTTTGACCCATTGCTTGTTCCTTCGGGCAGAGAAGTGTTTTTATATTTGTTTTTGTAAATCTCGCCATATGACTTTCATAGCGGGATCACGTGTTCGTTGATATTGACGCCTACGTACATTTTTCAGACGAATCAAGAGCTGAAGATCGTCATCAATTATAACTGAATCGAATTTAACCTCGTATTTAGGCACGGAAGCATCTCTTGCTCTAACTTTTGAAAATACCAGAGATTCATGAGCATTATTAATTCAATTTCTTGTTTGCAATGGAACATTGGGATCAAAGTTGTATTCCATAAATGTTCGATATTGATCCCAATCAGCTCTAGGGTAGTTGAAAGTAGAACTGATGAAATTAGAAAAGATTTCTTGAGATATTTCAAATGTAACTGGACAGTGATCAAAACCAAAGTCAGCATGGGTAATCAATTGACTACAAACTTGTCATGAATCAGTTAGGACCAAATCAATAGTTGAGAGATTTCTGACTGAAGAAAGGCAAGTTTGGGAATTGTATTGTGTAATAGCCTGCAGAACCATGATCAAATAGTATATTACCATTGGTATTGCTTTGAGAATTATTCCATGAGCGGTGTTTTGCATTGAAATCACCAATAACGAAGAATTTAGACCTATGACGGATAAGTTCCTGAAGGTCACCCTTGAGCCAGTTCTTTTGCTGGCCAGTGCATTGGAAAGGCAAATAGGCAGCTATAAAAGTAAATTGGCCAAATTTTGTTTCAACTGAAACCTCCAAAGTTTCAAAAACTTTGGTTTCAAATGAAGAAAGATTGTGATGTTCGATTTGCCTATGGACAATGATGGCAACCAGCTCCATTAAGGTGATCATTACGGTAGACAAATAATTTGGATCTCTTTTGACCTTATGGGCAGATTTGAGATAAGTCTCAGTTATAACAGCAATGTGCACGTTATGAACTCTTAAAAAATAAAATAGCTCGTCCTCGTTATCTCTGATGGATCCAGCATTCCAATTCAAAATATTTAATGACTTAAAATCCATTACTGAATTTCGATGTCATGACAAAATTATTGGCAAATTTAATACCAGTTTGAATAGCATCAAACATGGAATTAGTTTTAAGCATATCGGTTATCATATCGATTAACAATTGTTGTGAAAATTATAATTTAGGAGCGGATATGCTACCTCAATCATTTGATTTTCATATAAGTGAAATATATATGAAAATATATGTAATTAATTACGCATATTATTTTCGTTTTGGAACCATTTTTGTTGTTTCTGGTTCATGAAGTAAACTACGTATTTCTAACTCAAGCACAATTCTCACTCAAAAGTTGCATTTGGAATATATTAATCATCTAAATGTACTATGTTGGATCGGTTTTTCGCTCGCCGTAAGTATATAACAACATTCCCAAACACACATAAAAAAAATAAACTTATACTGCACGATGGTTCTCACAATTGCCTTGAAAGTAGTAACTGACGTCGGTGGTTTCCAGTTCGCACATCGAAGGCGTCTTCGCTTCTGTTTCGGCCTGACGACTGTTGGACCCGGTGTCCTCCGTCGTTGTCTTGGCAGTTGCCTCGTGCACACACTGAAAATTAATTTTCGTTTATATTACGAAATCGGAGGTAAGACTAACAAATTTATTCGTTGTTCTCTGCAACGAAAGGGATTTGCATTTTTTAAGAAGCTACCTTTGTATTCCATGCCTCACGCGCAACTGTTACAAGCACTAAGCATTTGTTGACAAAAAAAAGAACATTCGTTCATTCTACGAAGTCAATGCAAAGAGCTACGAGTAATTTGTTACCAATAAAAAAGAAACGTCTCTCTGGTGGTTGCATGAACGTCTGACAGATCTACTTTATCGGCTCAAAATATAATTGAAAAAAAAATCCCAACCACGAGAAGTTGTTCGTGACATGGGATTCAATCATGCATTTTAAGGGAGAGCTGTTATTGAGTCCGTGGTTGCTCTAACTAGGCAATGTTGACATGTAAGAAGAAACTTGATTATTGTGCATGAGGTTCTTACTCTCGACAGCGCTTTCATTTCTATTTAAATTAATGCTTTCCGAATTCCCAGCAGGAACACAAACATTTATGAGTACAACTGGAGAGAAGCAACGATTGGCTGGTCTTCACGAAATTAATTTTGTGCATTGTAGAATTTCGTTAGATGACATGCAATATGTTTTATACAATTTACGAGACATTTATTATATGTACATGTTTGCGAAACAAGTGAAAGCTAATCTACGAAAATAAATTTTCAGTGCACCTGGCGTCGCCTAGGAACTTCGAGAGCTAATCGTAGGATGGTGGACCGGTCGTCCACGGGGTTTGCTTGGACGAATTCGTAGTTTGGATCCTATTCCTTGCTGGTCCTATTCGTCATTGGAAAAAAAGTCGAATGTTTCTATTGTTCGTTGGGTTGTTATTCTTCTTTGTGTAACTTATCTATAGGTTGTCCTATTTTATTTTCTATCAAACGAAGGCGGCTTACTTATTGTGTGGATGGATTTGACAGCTCTACAATTCTCATGATAAAAGAAATCACTTTGAAATTTACACACTGAACCGAATCACAACACTTTCAAATCAAATGAAGAACTTTCGTTTAAGATCATTTTACTTTCAATTTAATGATAAATAAGCACTTTTCAGAAGTTATGCGCAAATTTTTTAATAAAACAAGATTTAGTTTTTGTGAGCAGTGAAAGTTTATAAAACACGACGAAAAGGAGACGATGATAGCTTCAAGCAACTCTACAGCTCGCATAACGAAAAACAATTTGTTATTGGTACAGTCAAAACTATCTTTCGAATGTAATATATATTATCACATTTTTTGTTATTGTTACAAAATAGTTAAATCTCTTTTTCACCATATAACCTCTACATCAACATATTTTGTTATTTCATTCCATTGTCATTGGTAGATTTTTAATTGTCTGCACTCGGTCTGGGTTATATAACAACTTTTTGGCATAGAGTACTGCGAAAATTTTGTTCGTGAAAATTGCCATTTTTTATGGTAACTGAACTTAACCGCCTATTCAGCATATTGTTATTTGGCCTTTTACCATCTGACATATTGTTAAAACTATATATGAGATTGTGAGTTTATCGTTGTCAACTATAAGGGTAAATGTCGTAACAATAACCGAAGCGGTCGTCAACTATAAGGGAAATGGTCCAGGAATGGTTAATGATAATGCGGGTGGTTTTTTCAAGAAAAACTGAACTTTGTTACACAAATATTTCTGGAATATAATTCTGAGGAGCAAACACCGAGGAGGAGTATTATAAAATATACAAGTGTTTGGATGAAGTTTTCCCGTAAGCTTGTTTCGAACAAAAATAACTATTTTTGAATCAAATTCAAAGCATTTTATCCCTTACATATTATTCGATTATTTTCCCAAAGGAATAGAATTAATTTATTTTTGAGCGTTTGCCCAATATGTTGTTTTAAAGCAACATTGCGCATTTAAGGGTTAATTTCAACAATATCACGTAGGTGAATTTTAACGTGTACTTCCCCTTCCAGAATGTGAGGCCGAGACAAGCATTCGACGTTTTCAACATGAGCCAATCATCACATTAATCGGTAGATTATTTGCTCGGTTCTTGGAACCAGAATTGAACTATCCCAGATTCATAGAATAAATAACATAAATTAAGAAATTTAGAACGCAATCAGAATAATCCAAAATTGTTTTCAAAACAATTACATTTATTCTTGTTTCATTAACTTATAGAATACACTCTTATCGTTAATATGTCTGAAATAAACATAACATGATACTTGGTTTTAAACATAAAATATGTTTGAAATAAAGTAAGTTTATGTTTGCGGCCAGAATAAACTAAATTTATGTTTGGGTCTACCTGGAACATGTTTGTCATGACGGTATTTTTTTCTCTGCGTGTACCTAACATATATACGTATTTCTTCGTAGCAATTTTTGACGGAGAAAACGATATATTTCGAATTTCGAAGTTCGAAATTACTCCGAGTAAAGTACAACTTTATTCATACGAATTTGAGCAAATGCTCAAACAGTTTACTTTACTCAAACTGGTTTGCTTGTGAGTAATCGTTTCTATTCATATGGCCTATAGACTGCCATGTGAGTGTTATGGTTGACTTCAGGGTTTTCACACTAGGGTGTGATGTTTTGCAGGCTCGTGCTTCAACATATGCCCAAATCGAATAATCCAACGGATCAAGATCTGGACTGCTCGGGGACCACAAATCCTCATGCCAAAACATCATGTTTTCGTTCAACCATTGTTGGGTTCGATTGGACGTGTGACACGGCGCTCCATCCTGCTGTAGGACATTGTTTTGGAGAAGTTGGCCTTCACCCAGGGAAGCACTTGGACCTTTAAAATACCGATATACACTTCGGTATTGATTTTAACTCCAGCACCAATGAAAACAGGCCGCAGTTTCAAACCGTTGGACGTCAGTAAGCCAAACATCACGACACCAGCCGGATGTTTAGTTTGAAATTTGAATTTCACTTTTTCCGGAACGTTCTCCATTTTCTGCGGTGAAATGAACCGGTCCGTGCGGCTGTTGGCCACAGCATCGATGCTGAAAAGCTTTTCGTTGGAGAACAGAATTATCATTTTTTCCTTCTTCAACAAGGATAGCAATCTCCTGGAACGAGTCACTCGTAGTTCCTTGACCCGGTGGCGTGATCAAGTGGCGTTTCACTCTGGCTCTGGAAGATGCATGCAGGTCTTCTTTGATGATTCTCCGCATAGGTTTCTCCGAAATATTGGCTTCCTTTGCAAGTTTTCTTATGAAAGCACCGGGTTGCGAGCAATTTTTGCACGGACCGATTTGATGACCGGCTCCGTGCCCGGCTTCTGCTGATTAGGACCATCTTGCAGGGACTTTTTTATGCGGTCAACTGTTGCCAAATGGCACTTTACCACCTTGACAATCTCTTTCGGCTTCTTCTGGGCGAGCAACAAACTGGTGATCACTTCTTTCGCGAACATTTTGACGAATTTGCAATAAAACAAATAGAATGTTTGGATGCAGCACTTGAAAGTAAACATAAACAAATACACTTTCTACGGAAATAAGACACTTGCTACACGAATTAACCCAATACTCAAGTTTGAACATTTTCGCATTATTCTCTGGCGCACCCTGTATGGAAAATCAAACGGAATGATTTGCAACTAGAACATCTTTATTTAGAGTGCATGTTAAATCAACTATTGTCAACTGTTGTTTTGACCATGGTTATAGTTGGTTCAGAATCACTATACTGCCATACTCATCGAAACCACTAATAATGGTTATATTAACTATAAAACTTTTTTCGCAGTTTCTGTAGCTGAGTACACCGACAGTAAGCTCACGTCAATAGAAAACCCACGCTGTTGTCAAATTACAAGTAAACGAGTTTGGTGACGAAATGTGGCATTTCTTATCCAGTTTAGCGCTCGATACGACATTAATCGAAATTCTAAAAAAACCATCCAATGACAGACAAACCAGCGCTGTCAGATTTAAAAAAAATGCAAGGAAAAAACTGCCATCTTCAACGAAAACCAATGACAATATCGTAGACAATGCAAAATCTCTGTATATAACCCGCTAATGTCAACAGAGCTTCTGCACTCTTTAGATTTCGAAACCAAACCTACCTAATCATACTAAAATATGTGCTAAGGATAATCAAATTACACGGTGTCAGCAATTGTCGCATGTTGTTTCTGTTGATGTTTCGGGCTAGTAACGTCTAGATTACAGCAGGCATTGGCTTTGGCTCAGTAAAATCAAACAAATCGTGCTCAACTTTCTTTCCCCATTGTTTTTCATCAGAAGGTGCAGCCATAGTCGATTTGTAGTTTGTTGTGTTTACTGGCAAAACATCTTCGGACTTCACACTTCCCCACGTGTACCGCTTCCAGCCCAATATCCAGTCGGCGACGATTGAAAGTAAATGTTGGAACTTCCGCCAAACGTTGTGATGATCTGGAATGATAAATGAGTTTACTTTCCTGAAAATACTCGGAAAAAATGTCATTAACCTATTGCGTTATTACCATAACGACCTTTTCCTGCGTCATAGGACCGGAGCTGTCCGTTCGTTATTCATCCTGTGCATAATTCAACACTCCGTCCGGAGTAAAAATTATTCCCATTCTCGGGCATCTCTGTTACGAAAGCTTTGCTGCGAAACGCGACGGAGGGAAAGGGGTGAGAAAATTACGAATTTAAAACCTAATTTTGATAATGTCTTGCTGGAAGGTGTGCTTTGTACTTGGCCCCGGTTGACCCTTTTGAGCTTTTCATAAAATTGACCGTACCTCTGCTTGCTCGCTCGGTACGTTTAAATCCTTTTGGTGGAAGAGAGAGATGAGGCACCGAAGCACTATCTCCTTTTTGGGCGTTTAACAGAACAGTGAAAAATGACTGAGCCAACTGAGGCGAGGTTCGAAGTCAAAGCCCAAGCAACGGGAGATAGATGGGGCAGCATAAATCAGCCTCCCGAAGGGAGGCCGGAACTTCCATTCACCCGGCATTTTATGATACAGCCAAAGTTGTGATTTTTTCTTTCCCAGGGCAGTAGTATAATTTCATCTCCCCTGTTGAAACAACACATGACCTTTCAACGTTGATTCTTATCCGGGCCCGTCGGACACATCCGGAAGGGTAGAAAAACTCAAATCCTGCCAAATCCACCAGCGTGCTGACATCTCGGATACCGCAGAGGGTCCCCTTAATGAATTAATTACGAGATTGAAATTCATTGGTAGCATATGGTCCAGCGGCGCCTCTATACGAATAATGGCATATTGTGTGCTTTTGGCTGCCTTCTTTTTCCGGGGGGTGACCTTATTGTTTTTGAAGTTGGGCAAACAATGTACTTTTTTTAATTATTATTATTATAACGGTGAAGATGGGCGTGGACCTACGGGACGACGGGCAGATGATCTTGAATAATTGAGCGATTGTCGAGGTCACTTTCTTCCAAAACTGTCGTTGTTCATGTTGAGCAGCTTTGTAATGAATATAAAACTTCACAATAACGATAAGCAATACGAACTGAACGTAATGATAATGTACACAGTTCTACTCATCTGTAAATCCCATGACTTATTGAATCTGAAATTCTAAAGGGTGTCCACGGAAAAATTGTATCATCTAAAATAATTCGATAATTTTCTAAGTATTGATTGAAACGATGAAGCTATGTTAAGCCATCTTAAGTTAATTTAATATCGCCTCCAACTCCAGATGCCCGTAAATTTGTCAACTGTACAACTTTAGAATCGACTTTCTATATTAACCTTCTGTAAAATAATAAATATTACAAGAGCTTGATTTTTTTTTTAAATTGCTTGCTTATTTGTGTAAAGTCTGGAACGTGCAAGAATCGGTCATCGTCAAATTGGTGTATTTCTGTTAAAAATGCATTAAAGAAAATCTGAAATGCTGCATTTGGCACTTGAGTGTATACACAATAGTTGCTATGATGAGTTTTCACCGTTTCCTCTCCAGTTTTCAAAATGACGTCCAAGCAAAAAGAGGTAGCGTGTCAAAATTTTGCTCGCGCAGCAAGAGAATCCGACGTTCTCGCACTCCAAGTTGTCTCGACGAAGAAAGTGGTGGCGAAATATAAGCGGAACACTAACATCTCCATCCGGGACGTCGCTGGGAAGCTCAATGTCTCCCATACTACTGCACAGCGGGCCAAAAAATGAGGCAGCTTGTCGACGTTTAAGAAAGTGAAGGTGGTGAACCGAGATTACAAACAAAACACGCCGCAAAGCAGTGTGGTCACGAAAGTTGTACTAGGCTGCCTGAAAAGCCCCTTTAATTTCCTACAGATGGCGTTGGTAATCTGGTCAATGTGAACCATTTTGTATGAGCTTCAATCTTTGAATGACAGCTGTCAAAATTTCAGCCATTTCTGTCCACGCATGCATTAGAGACAACATTGCAAGACAACTATGGAAAAATCCGAGGTTCGAGTTTTGATAGAATACTATTTTCTACGCAAGACGGCTACGGCTACGCCTGCCGAAACCAAAGCCAAGCTGTATAAGTATTTTCCAGACTCTGCTCCGTCGATTCAAACGATTCATAAGTAATATGCTGATTTTCGTTGTGGTCGTACGAGCACCGTTGACGCACCACGTCGATAAATCGAAATTGAGAGAGCTAGCAAGAGCTTTAGGCATTTCAACGGAACGAGCTGGCAACATCATGCCTTCCGTTTTGGGTATGATGAAGCAGATCTGGGTGCGCGCGATGCGTGCTGCGTTTGCTTACCATCGTGGTGTGTGTGTGTGTGTGTGCGCCCCGCTCAACGTACACATCTCTAGAATCACATCAAGAATCGTATCTTCCTATGGAGCGGGTTGGCTGCTCGAGTGACAACCATGCAGCTGGAACACCGTCGAGAGCAGGGTGGGCTAAAACTGTAACTACCGGCGCTCAAATGCCGATCGTTCGCCATGCGTCGACACCTACGAGAGATTGATTCCGTTCCCTATTATAGATCCTTCTCTAACCAGGGACTGCGAGGACGCATCTAGGGGCCCCTCTCCGAGTCCCGTCCAGGCCTCCGAATACGTTCGAAGCTTGTCACCTTAAGTGGTGGGTCAGAGGGTCAGATGTTATATTCCTTACTTACGCCGATCCGGCTCTGAACACGGTCCCGATGAAGGACCTTGTCAACCCTAGCATGGCCTCCCGAATTCAAAGATAATCATGGGATCACGATAGGCGGCTATCGACAACGTGTGGAGATAGCGGTTTGGAGGGGGGACCCAATAACATGGAGAACAACGGAGGAAAAAACGAAAACAAATTAAACGATGGCAAAACGCCAAATAACGGAAACGGAGGTGCGATTGTGTTCGCAAGAAGAGGAAAGCTACAGAGGTCACCAGTGCCGAATTTTGAGGCCACTGCAAGTACCAGCAGTAGCAATTCACAGGGGTTCCTGACCCAGCTGTTCATCCCGCAATGCAGCAGTAGCACAGCTCGACTTCCCAGCGATGGAGGTAATCAGAAACCGGGTAGAGGAACTCTATGATTATGTAAAGGACACGCACAACGAGCATAAGGAAATCAAATCAAATCAGCCGTGATTGCAGCCGAACGCGAACAGGAGGAGCTGGGGATGAGGGCAGAGACTGCCGAAAATGTTCTTGAAGACAGCCAAAAGTCAACGAAAAAGTCTACGATTGATGCACTGCAGACGCCAAAAGAACCCCATAATCCCCAGAACCAGAAAATGAAGAACAGCTGAAAACGCAAAAAAAGACGGGGAGAAAGATGAAGGCAGTGAATGACGCACTGTCGTTATCCAGAAGGATAAGAAGAAGAAAAATCAGCAATTGAAAACGCCAGGAAAGCAGAAGAAACAGTTGCCTTGGTTTCGTCGGGAGCGAAATCAGGGCGACGCTGAAAAGTGGAACAACGTACGATGAACTCCTCCGAAAAGTGAGAGCTGATCCGAAGTTGAAGGAACTAGATCAGAAGGTTGTGAAAATCAGGTGCACCCAGAAAGGTGAGATGCTCCTCAAGCTGAAGAAGGATCTTGCCATCAAGAGCACAGCCTTCAAGACGCTCGTTGAAAATTCGAAAAGTTCAGGTGATAGTTAGAGCTCTCTTACAGGAGACTATGGTCGAGTGCAAGGATCTTGACGAGTTCACAACTTAAGACGAGCTGATGGGGGCGAGATCTTGGAGATGCACTAATGACAATCCGGTTAAAGAAGGCGTACGGTGGCACTCAGACGGCGATGCGTCTACCAACAGCTGCAGCCAACAAGCTGTTAGAGTCGGATCGATTAAAATTTGGGCGGTTGGTGTGCTCACTGAGAGTTGTCCCTCGAGTTCGAAAGGAATTGGAGAGATGCTTTTAGCGCATGGATTTTGGTCACCAGGCGAGGAACTGCAAAGGTCCTGACAGATCTGATCTGTGCAGGAAATGCAGAGGGAGAAGGGTCATTTTGGAAGAGACTGCACAAAGCAACCGAGATGCATGCTTTGCAAAAAGATGGACGGAAATGACCACATGACGAGGGGATACAGGTGTCCTGTATATAAAAAGGCAGCAGCAGGTCGGCAGTAATAGAGATAACCCAAATAAACCTCAATCATTGCGACATGTTACAAGCAACTGTTGTGGCAGTCAATTACAGAAATAAAGTTTAACATCGCAATCATTGCGGAACCTTATAGTGTTCCTCTCGGTAACGGAAACTGGGTAGCAGATAGAGCGGCGATGGCTGCGATACAAGTGATGGCCAGATTCTTCATCCATAAAAAAGTGTCCAGTTTATGCGAAACGTTTGTGATCGTCAAAAACAACGGTATCTTTGTATGCAGCTGCTATGCACCCCTTATGTGGACCAAGGAGCAGTTCCCCCAGATGCTGGATACACTGACTAAAAAACTCATCGGAAGAAAACCGGTCGTCATCAAAAGAGACTTCAATACTTGGGCTGTGGAGTGGGGCAGCAGATGTACCAACGCTAGAGGGTGCAGTCTGCAAGAAGCCTTAGCAAAGCTGGCAGTTACACTATCAAATGTAGATTCCAGTCCGTCGCTGATGACAAATATGAACTGGAGAGTGAAACCAAAACGCGGACCAGCTGACGAATACGTTAGCAAGGGCATGCGACGCCGACCATGCCGAGGAAACTGGAGCCGAGGAACAAGCGGCTCCCAGCTTACTGGTAGAATGAGCACCTCAGCATCTTTCGCGCTAGTTGCCTCAGAGCCAGAAGACGTGTCCAGAGAGCTAAAACCGCAGCAGACAGAGACGTACATCGGGTGGTGTTCCAAGCGGCCAGGACCGAATTAAAACGCGAGATAAGACTGAGCAAGAAGACCTGCTACAAGAAGCTGTGCCGAGCCGCCGATGTCAACCACTGGGGCGACGCGTATCGTATTATTATGGCGAAGATCAAAGGCCCAGCTATGGCTTCAGAGCTATGTCCAGCAAAGCTGAAGTACACCTAATTACACCTTACAGCGAGGAAATAAGAAGTTGAAGGCATGCAAGTTTCGAACGAGGAGCTCGTGGCAGTGTCGAAAGGGCTTAAGGTGAACCAGGCACCCGGACCGGATAGAATCCCTAACGTAGCTCTGAAAGTGGCGATTCGGGCATTCCCAGAAATGTTCAGGAATGTGCTTCAGGAATTTACTCTAGACAGGTAGAACATACAGAAATTAGTGTTACTGCCGAAATCAGAAAAGCCTCCGGGGAATCCAATATCGTATAGGCCATTATGCCTGTTGGATACTCTCGGGAAACTCTTGGAGAGGATCATCCTCAACAGACTGATGAAAATTACCGAAAGCGAGCACGGGCTATCGTGTATGCAATTCGGTTTCCGGAAAGGGAAGTCTACGGTGGATGCTCTCCAAACAGTGGTTGAGACAGCCGTAAAGGCGTCCAAACAGAAGCGGAGAGGCGATCGATATTGCGCTGTTGTAACGATCGACGTTAAGAACGCCTTAAGAACCTGTGCAGAATTCTGAAGAGTTACTTTCAGAACCGGGTGCTGATTTACGAGACCTCCGTGGAGTGGAAATCGATGAACATCACGGCGGGAGTTCCGCAAGGTTCCATCTTTGGCCCTATACTTTGGAACGGGATGTGCAACGGTGTGCCGACGCTGAAGCTTCTCAAAGGCGTAGTGATCGTTGGCTTTGCAGATGATATAGTATTATCAGTGAAAGGCGAAACACTGGAAGAAGTGGAAATGCTGTTGACCGAAGCAATTGGCATAATTGAAAGTTGGATTCAGGGGATGAAGCTGCAGATAGCCCATCACAAAACGGATTTGCTAATGGTTAGCAACTGCAAAGCGGTACAGCGAGCAGAAATTGTCATCGAAGGGCTTGCCATAACCTCGAAATGTGCTGAAGTATTTGGGTGTGATGATCGTCAACCGGCTAAATTTCAACAGCCACGTTTATTATGCCTATGAGAAGGCGGCGAAGGCCATCAATGTGGTAGCCAGAATCACACCGAATAGCTACGGACCTAGAAGTAAAGGGCGAACGCGAAATTATTGCGATACCGAAAATGTCATGCCAATTTTCTTATATTTTTAGAATCAAACCAAAATTTTAGGGTAATTTTATACATATATTTACTTCAAAAATCAAAAGAAAAGTTAATCGATGGAGCCTTGAGTGTAAAATTGAACGCATTTTCGCTTGATGCCCTCCATCAAAGTCTTTACAGTGTCATCCGGTACCACTTTCTCAGTTTTTTCCATTTTCTTAACATGTCCTTCTCGTCTTTGACTGTCTTCTTGCTCTTCCGAAGGTCCCGCTTCATCATTGCCCAGTACTGCTCCACCGGGCGCAGCTCCGGACAGTTTGGCGGATCCATGTCCTTTGGAACAAAATGGACAGAATTGGCCTCATACCACTCCAGGACACTTTTAGAATAGTGGGATGATGCCAAATCTGGCCAGAATAGCGGAGCTTCGTCGTGCTGCTGCAAGAACGGCAAAAGGCGCTTTTCGAGGCACTCAAATTTGTAGATCTCGCCATTTACTGTGCCCTTTGTCACGAAAGGCTCACTCCTCAGTCCGCAAGAGCAGATAACCTGCCAAATGAGAAATTTGGAGGCGAACTTCGACATTTTCTTCTTCTTAAATTTGTCGTCCACATAGAACTTGCTCTTGCCGGTGATAAACTCCAACCCCGGAATTTGCTTAAAATCGGCTTTTATAAACGTTTCGTCGTCCATCACACAGCAGCCATATTTTGTCAGCATCTTCTCGTAGAGCTTCCGTGCCCTAGTTTTAGCCGTCGATTGTTGCCGCTCATTGCGGTTTGGGAAGTTCTGTACCTTGTATGTATGTTGTCCAGCTCTCTTCTTTGCATTCTGGACGTAGCTCTGCGACATGCCGATCTTTTTAGCCAAATCACGGCTTGAGACGTTGGGATTTGCTTTAATCATCCGCTTCACCTTTCCCTCCGTCTTTTTGTTCTCCGGTCCCGGTTTTCTTCCAGCTCCTTTGCCGTGGTCCAACGTCAACCGCTCCTGGAACGTCTTCAACACTCTGGAGACGGTTGAATGGTGAATGTTCAACATTTTTCCCAACTGCCGGTGCGACAGGTCAGGAAATTCCAGGTGTTTGGATAGAATTTGTTCTCTCGACTCGCGTTGGTTCACCTCCATTTTCGTTAAATCGACTTCGAGTTTGACACGACTTCGAGTTTGACAGCATGTAAACAATAAACATCAATGAGAAAGTGTGCAAAATTTGGTTGATTTTTACCCAATGGTAAAAAAGTTATGCCCTGTTGAATGTGTCGCAATAATTCCGTGTTCGCCCTTTAAACAAATACACTTTCGACAGAAATTAGTCACTAGCTACACGGATTAACCCAATGCTCAAGTTTGAACATTTTCGCATTATTTTCTGTCGCACCCTGTAGATCCGATGTCGGGGACTACTTATTTCGATGACGTTGAGGGTCAGTCAGTCAGTCAGTCAGTCAGTCAGTCAGTCAGTCAGTCAGTCAGTCAGTCAGTCAGTCAGTCAGTCAGTCAGTCAGTCAGTCAGTCAGTCAGTCAGTCAGTCAGTCAGTCAGTCAGTCAGTCAGTCAGTCAGTCAGTCAGTCAGTCAGTCAGTCGGTCAGTCGGTCAGGTCAGTCAGTCAGTCAGTCGATCAGTCAGTCAGTCGGTCAGTCAGTCAGTCAGTCAGTCAGTCAGTCAGTCAGTCAGTCGGTCAGTCAGTCAGTCAGTCAGTCAGTCAGTCAGTCAGTCGGTCAGTCAGTCAGTCAGTCAGTCAGTCGGTCAGTCAGTCAGTCAGTCAGTCAGTCAGTCAGTCGGTCAAGTCCGGTCCAGTCAGTCGGTCAGTCGGTCGAGTCCGGTCAGTCGGTCAGTCGGTCGGTCGGTCGGTCAGTCAGTCAGTCGGTCAGTCAGTCAGTCAGTCGGTCAGTCAGTCAGTCGGTCAGTCAGTCAGTCGGTGAGTCAGTCAGTCGGTCAGTCAGTCGGTCAGTCAGTCAGTCGGTCAGTCGGTCAGTCAGTCGGTCAGTCAGTCAGTCAGTCGGTCAGTCAGTCAGTCAGTCAGTCAGTCGTCAGTCGTCAGTCAGTCGGTCAGTCAGTCAGTCAGTCAGTCAGTCAGTCAGGTCGGTCGGTCGGTCAGTCGGTCAGTCAGTCAGTCAGTCAGTCAGTCAGTCAAGTCGGTCAGTCGGTCAGTCAGTCGGTCGGTCAGTCAGTCAGTCGGTCGAGTCGGTCAGTCGGTCAGTCAGTCAGTCAGTCAGTCAGTCAGTCGGTCAGTCGGTCAGTCAGTCAGTCGGTCAGTCAGTCCGTTAAGTCAGTCAGTCAGTCAATTGATCAGTCGGTCAGTCAGTCAGTCGAGTGCGGTCAGTCAGTCAGTCAGTCAGTCAGTCAGTCAGTCAGTCGGTCGAGTCGGTCAGTCCGGTCGGTCAGTCAGTCAGTCAGTCGGTCAGTCGATCCGTCGATCAGTCACGGTCAGTCAGTCAGTCAGTCAGTGGAGTCAGTCAGTCGGTCAGTCAGTCAGTCAGTCAGTCAGTCGGTCAGGTCGGTCAATTGATCGGTCAGTCCAGTCAGTCAGTCAGTCAGTCGGTCAGTCAGTTCAGTCGGTCAGTCAGTCAGTCAGTCGGTCAGTCAGTCAGTCGGTCAGTCTGGTCAGTCAGTCAGTCAGTCAGTCAGTCAGTCGGTCAGTCAGTCAGTCAGTCAGTCGGTCAGTCAGTCAGTCAGATGGTCGGTCAGTCAGTCGGTCAGTCAGTCGGTCAGTCAGTCAGTCAGTCAGTCAGGTCGAGTCAGTCAGTCAGTCAGTCAGTCAGTCAGTCAGTCAGTCAGTCAGATCAGTCAGTCAGTCAGTCAGTCAGTCAGTCGGTCAGTCAGTCAGTCAAGTCAGTCAGTCAGTCAGTCGGTCAGTCGGTCAGTCGGTCGTCAGTCAGTCAGTCAGTCGGTCAGTCGGTCAGTCGGTCAGTCGGTCGGTCAGTCGGTCGAGTCAGTCAGTCGGTCAGTCGATCGGTCAGTCAAGTCAGTCGGTCAGTCAGTCGGTCAGTCAGTCAGTCAGTCAGTCAGTCAGTCAGTCGATCAAGTCAGTCGGTCAGTCAGTCGGTCAGTCAGTCGGTCAAGTCAGTCGGTCGGTCAGTCGGTCAGTCAGTCAGTCAGGTGTTCGATCGGTCAGTCGGTCGGTCAGTCAGTCAGTCGGTCGGTCAGTCGGTCAGTCAGTCAGTTCAGTCAGTCAGTCAGTCGGTGCAGTCAGTCGGTCGGTCAGTCGGTCAGTCGGTCAGTCAGTCAGTCAGTCAGTCGTCGATCATGATCAGTGGTCAATTAATTGATCAGTCGGTCAGTCAGTCAGTCAGTCAGTCAGTCAGTCGGTCAGTCAGTCAGTCGGTCAGTCAGTCGGTCAGTCAGTCAGTCAGTCGGTCAGTCGGTCAGTCAGTCAGTCAGTCGGTGGTCAGTCGGTCAGTCAGTCAGTCAGTCAGTCGGTCAGTCAGTCGATCCGTCGGTCGGTCCCCCCACGGTCGGTCGGTCGGTCAGTCAGTCAGTCAGTGAGTCAGTCAGTCAGTCAGTCAGTCAGGAGCTCAGCAGCTTGTGTGATGCAATTTTATCATAGACACCCTTTTAAGTGATTCCGCCGGAACTTTACCAACGAAATACAGTAGACTAGTAGTCCTCAGTGCCA
>JASCZW010011825.1:0-30659 GCA_034211315.2 Aedes japonicus
AAACTTAACAGAAAAAAAACTTCCTTAAACTTAATCCTCTTCGTTTTCCGGGAGCGTTGCTTTCGATCTGCTTCCTCGTTCCTTGAGTTATGAGTCCGCTGAATTTTCACTGACTGAAACTGATTGGTTGGAAAAATTTCCAAAATTTAAAATTCCTCTTCCATTGATGAAAAACTTCCGGAAAATTCCTTTGATCCTGATTGAAAAATCCACACAAGTTCTTCGAAAAAAACCAAAAATCAACAAAATCTTCACACTATTTCCAAAAGGTCACAGTCCAGGATTCCAGAATTTTCCACAGAAAAATTTCACCAAGTCCCCGTTCGGGAAAGCAAAAATCCACCAAGTCCGGGGAAATCACACGCGTCGCGGCCGAAAAATCTACAAGTCCCCGACGAAAGCACCGAAAAATCACTAAGTCCCTCGGAAAAATCCAACTTTAACTTTTTTCACGCGCCGATCCGGTCCGAAAATCCGACAAAGTCCCGTTTTAGCGGGGTACTTTGAAAATTTTCACACTGCACCAGAACGCACCTCCAATAGGCAATCTTTTTCCAACTGTTCTGTTCCTGACACACAGAGAGTTTCAAGTCATCCCCGAGACAAATAACTTAAGACGTCGGTCGTGTTTGAAGAGCGAGCGAAGAGTGACACCCAAGTGGCACCCGTGCTGGCGATCGAGCCGCAGATTTTCCGCGACCGGACCGCGCTCGGCTGTGTGCGTGCGCCGAATTTTCCGCGGTTGCGTCGGCGCAGTATCGCCCCATCGGTGGACCCCTCGACTCGCCTAGAACTTCTCGCGCAGGAATAGTTTCCCTTCGCCTCGTGCCGCAGCACGGCCGCCACCGACCGCCTCCTAGGATTTATTATTGTTATTGTCGGAACTGCCTCTCGTTTCTTACTCTTTTCTGTTCTTCTTGAGGATCTTGAGCGAACACGCGACGTGACGCGACGCGAGCTGGCGAGCGATGTTGATCGCTTGACGGCGACTCTGAAAATGTGAAGCGCGTTGGCTCAATTTTCCTGCTCGGACTGATCGGTGTGTGATGGTGAAAATACCGCTGCCTTCGCTCCGGTTCTTTCTCTGCCATCACGCCCTCGCGCGGCCGGTTTCCCCCTTGTGTCGATCGGACGGGGACTTCGAGGGTGGATGATAGCTCTCGCCAGACTTGAATAATTCATTGAGGTTTTGGCTTCTTTCGCTTCTGTGTTGGCTGCAAGCGATGCGATGGTTGGTTAGAAGGTGCTGCTGCTGCTGCTGCTGGAGGCAGATTAGATACGGCTTTTTGCTCTGGAGATGTGGAGGATCGAGTTTTGCGCGCGCGTTAGAGCGTGCGAACACAGCCAGGGCGGGGTGGTGAACGGACGGAGGAAAACCGCATGGTCTTCTCAATACGTGCGTGCAGCCGGGCGAGGGAGGTTGGTGTGGTTTATGGTTTGCAATTCGTTGTTGTTGTTGTTTCTAGTCGATTTTCCGTTGTGAATTTTATGGTTTGTGGAATGCGCGCTGCGCTGCTCTCTCGTTCTGCCGGTCTCCCACCCGGGATATTCTGGAACGGGCGAGCGAGTGAGCGCGCGTGTGGATGCCGATGATGACGATGATGATGATGGTGTGTGGTGATAGCTGTGTGAACGTTATGTTTCGTAGACGGCTGCACTAAACAGGAGTAATGGGAATTCTTTCACTTATGATGTGCTGGGCGATCGTGGTTTGGGTTTGACTTGGAGTTTGATGTGAGGTATAATTTCATACCAGAAGCGGCAATTGGGTTACTTAACGTTGATTACTTTGGTTTCTTCGGTACCGTTAAGGCGGGTATGATAGATTTTAATTTTTGCTTCTTTTTCATGCAACACATTAGCGCTTGTCTAAACATCATCAATTATTCGACACCGTGACAAATTGTACATGTTCCCATATTTTTCTCGGTACTTTGCAGTTAATCACAGTATCGAGACGTTTTGGGGCAATCTTCTATCGAAGATTGTTAGGAAGCGAAGTAATGGATTTTAGACCTTTCAACCTTAGCATCTATAAGAAACTAGATCGTAGTATGCGGTGCTCGAAGTAAGACGCGAAAATTTTTGCTGTGTCATTTTGTCCCGTTTTCTTTTTAATATTTTATAAGATTTTCCAAGTGCACAGAGTAGTTTTAAACCTTTTATTTTGACAATGATTCGGAGTTGCTAGCGTTCCACTATGAGGCAAACAAACTGTCCCAGCTGGTGACGGATTTTCGGACATACAGCCTTACAGCAGGAGGAGCTCTTGTTGAGCCGCGTCACTAGGAGATGTTTGCTTCATGGTCTTGGAGCGAACTCTTGAAGAATAGAATGTTATCTGGAGGGCACACGGGCCTACTCTAGTTGCTTGATGTTATAACTACAGCAACGGGAAGTTCTGGACATCAGGGTGCGCTCTTTCCATTTTATCCTTTTGTGTCCCACTCCCATTTTGTATATGAAGTTCATACTTTTGGTGGGTTTCAAATGGTGAGTTGACGGCCTGGAAGGAATGGTTGCAGCGGGCTGTTGGATTGTCTCTGCAATTCAGAATCATTGATCTTCAGAGCATGGACCAACATGATGACGGGCATTGAAGGCTCAAACAGCATTTCACTATTGTATTGGGGTTGAACTTTTGGACTTCAACTTTGATAGAAATTCTTGTGGGACAGTCGCGAATTCGGTGTTTATTCTGTATACCGTGTGTCAATTTAAAACCGAACGTTGGTTATCATTGATTTCAAATTCATCTGTATTTGTATCTGTGTCTGTAATCATATTGAAATAATCGTTTCCTTCATGTATTTTTGTTTGATTTGTTTGCTGTCCCCATTTCGGCAGTATTTTGAGTATTTTTTTAACAACATGTTTGATTTTAGAGACGTTTTAATTGAAATTTCAATAGCATAAAGCAAAAACTTTTAACAGATATTAACAGACAAAGCGAACCTCAAATAGGAGGTATACAAACTATTTCAAAAAGAGAAACCTCGGATTGTGAATTGTCCGTCCAAAAGAAAATTGATGTTTATACCTAACTAGATGAACTCGATGCATGCTTGCAACTGAATGAATGAAAATTTAATAAAACTGGCGCGTTCAAAGATTTTTTTCCCTTGATTATCGAGATTTTTAGCCCTGGGCTGGTTCATCTCCCGTCGTAGTCACTCAAATACCTACTTGATATTTTCATAACTTGTCCGGGGGTGAGATTCGAACTCGTGACTTTGGCATGATAGGTATGGATGTTAATCACTACGCCGGGGTCGCCCCCAAGTGTTCAAAGTTAACTAGAAATCAGAAGAAAACTTAGTATTTTCCATTTAATTCCAACGACCTCTGCTTATCTTGACAGATACGCGTATTTCATCTACAATGTGCAGACTTCTTCAGTGTCTCGTACTAATAACTTGACTTGTTCTTGTTCAAACTTGTTCAAAGTTGTTTTTTGAATAAGTTATGTTAAAATATTTTCGTTTGCTAATGTGTGACTTCCATTATAGAGTTTTTTTAAAAAAATTCTTTTGTGTTGTTTTGTTTGTGTTTCTAATATAACCCTTGGATCGGTTTCAACCATGGGTTTTCTGTCTGTGTATAAGTATTTCGTTTACAATTTGTGTTTCGTTTGTATGGGAGCCCTCCTTTCAAAATGGGGAGTTGTCTTAAACTACTATTAAAAAAATAGCTCAAAAAAACCTCCACATGCCAAATTTGATTCAGTTTGCTTGAATAGTTCTCGAGTTATGAAGAAATTTGTGTTTCATTTGTATGACCCCCCCCACTTCCAGAGACAGGAAAGGTCTCAAACCATCATGGTTACATTTTTTGCATTCAAAACCTTCCATATTTTGTTCCATTTGGTTGATTTGTTCTCAAGTTATGCAGAAATTTATATTTCATTAGCATGGGACGCCCCTCCCCGCCCTGTCAAAAAAGTATTTCTCTATTGCAAAAACCTCCATACGCTAAATTTGGATCGATTTGTTTGATTAGTTCTTGAGTTATGCAGAAATTTGTGTTGCATTTGTATGGAGCCTCCCTTTACAGAGCGGGAAGGGGTCTCAGACTATCATAAGAACATTCTCCGAAGCCTCCATACAAATTTTCACACCGATCCGTTCAACAGTCTCCGAGTCTGTCAGGGTCAGACAGACAGACAGACAGGCAGAAATTCAATTTTATACATATAGATGGTGCAATTCTGGGGTCTGGGGTCAATTTATAACTCTTATCGTTACAGAGAGCGAACAATGGCACTCAAAGCTAGGCTCGTAAGCCAGGAAACAAGGTGGAAATACCTTTGTCTTCTTCAAATAAGTCAGCACAAATGGAGACAAAAAACAGACGAAACGACGGTTGTCCCCGTTAGTATTCGTCAAATGGATATTTTAATTGCCGGTTATTTTTTAATCTTCGTTACACAGTGAGCGTGGATGTTTTATTTTTTTGTGTCATATTACAAATATGCCACAGATACTTATGTTGCTAAGAAAAAAATAAAGTATTTTCCGAGACGCTTTTAATTACTGGCTGTGTATTCGTTAGAATGGAATAGAATAGAATAGAATTAGCATCAACAAGAACCTATATTCAACTTAAAAGTATCGTCACTAATGGCTTCTTTAAAGAATTCTAAAGCTACACAGCTAGGTTAAATTAGATCTGTTTGAGATGTAGATTTACATAACTCGCTACTATTAAAAAGAAATTAACTAATTTAACAAATCTCGTTTCTAACTTTTACACAAGCGTCGATAACTCATTTTGGATCCCAATAAGAGAAAGTATCATCACATATTGTGAGTGTCCTCAACATCATCTTTACTGTGGATATACAGGGGATAGACAAAATGATCAGGACAGGCAAATTTTTGATCAACTTTGCAGTGCTCTAACTTCATGAAATATTATCCGATTTCAATTGTCTAAGAAGCATTCGACGGGAAATTAAATGTAATTTTATGTCTTGGTAATAAAATTGGCCATGGTCACCGGATACCGGAGTTGTTCCGGGTTTCCGGAGGGGCTGTTTTACATGTTGACTTTGCGATGAATTTTCGTACAAGATGACGTTGTCAAAATTTTTTTTTCAGTAAACAAACGAAAAAACGAAACATTTTTCAAGCGAATGAAAGGTCGATCACAGGAATCGGCCTTAAATTGACTCGAGATATGGCCATTTCCGTGAAACAGGTTCTGATGAAGGGTCCTGGATGCGGGCAGTTCTTTATTTTACTCAAAACATGCTACGTCACAGCTTTTTTTTCTTGTTTTTATTCTTGTTTTTTACCACAAAGCTTATTATAAACGAAAAGTGCATCTTTGGCAATATTGGCCACTCCATAGACCACTGGTTCAGGCTAGCTAGTGAATCTTAAGTTCACATTTTGGAGATAAAATCGTTATTGGCCCTGCTACAGGTTCTTTCGAGGGCCGTTCCAGCGATCCAAGGAATAGCATATGTAGCCAATGGCCTTCCCAAGTCCATCGAAACCATGTTTACGAAAAATCATGAAGATAGAGCTGCTGTGCGGCATGCTCTGGAGTAAAATCATAATTGGCCCTACTACAGGTTTCCCTAGGAGTCTTTCTGTTGGTCTAAGGAGTGGCTAATGTAGCCAATGTCATTCTCAAGTGTATAAAAATCATATTTATGAAAAATCATGAAGATAGAGCTGCTGCACGGCAGTGCTTTCGAGTAAAATCGTAATTAACCCCTACTACAGGTTCCCCGGGGTCGTTCCAGTGGTTCGTGGAGAGACCGAAATTACAAAGATCCACTTTTCGTTTATAATAAGCTTTAGTGGTAAAAAACAGAGAAAAAAACAAGAAAAAAAGCTGTGACATAGCATGTTTTGAATAAAATAAAGAACTGACCGCATCCAGGACCACTTCATCAGAACCTGTTTCACGGAAATGGCCATATCTCCGGTCAATTTAAGGCGGATTCCTGTAGATCGACCTTTCATTTGCTTGCAGAAATGTTTTGTTTTTTTCGTGTGTTTACTGAAAAAAAATGTTTGACAACTTGTCATCTTAGTGACGAAAAATTCATCGCTAAAGTCAACATGTAAAACAGCCCTCCGGAAACCCGGAACAACTCCGGTATCCGATGACCATGGCCAATTTTAGTTACAAGACATAAAATTACATTTAAATTTCCCCGTCGAATGCTTTTTAGACAATTGAAATCGGTATAATATTTCATGAAGTTATGAGCACTGCAAAAGATTGATCAAAAATTTGCCTGTCCTGATCATTTTGTCTATCCCCTGTAGATCCAAATCGACTATTAAGCGATGAAATATGCTGAGTTGCTAGAAATGGTTACTCTTGATTTTTTGTTAGTCGCTGATTGAATGTAGGTGATGTGATTTGAACGTTATTACTCCACTGTAGTTTCGAAACTGCCATTTGATTTAGCTGTAACTGCCCAAATTAAAGTGGCATAATGCAGGGACCAAATCACATCTGTTCCTCTATAGCTATGAACGATTGTTTTAGTTTGGGAAAATATACGCAAAGATTTTAAACAAAATATTTCATAAATATTACCAAAAATAGGTCTTTGGAATTCTTGTCTGTTCGGAATAAGTATCGGAACACTTCCAAATATGTATATTAAAAATACCGTAATGAAATGCTTTTTCATATCATCATTAATTTTATTTTTATTTTTTTTAATTTTTAGCAACACTGTTAAAATCCGTTTCTCTAAAAACTCTGGACACACTGTTTTATCGGACGTTTTAAATATTTTTGAATAAATCTTGTAGTGAAAAGATAACATGAAGCGAAAGTTTTTTGCTTCTATTAAGAAATAAGAAATAAGAAAAATGGTACCATTACCGACAAAAGTAGAAATCGAAAAGCGAAAGCGTACTTGTTTGTTGTTGATTGAAAAAGTAAGGATTATCCAAGATCTCAAAAATGGAGATTGGAATCTCGAAAATGGAGATATTGCAGATGTACAGAATTGATGCTGCTTCCACTGTATATTCGATAAAATTTGCCAAGAACAGAATTCGACGAAGGTGTAAAAAGATCAACATTAAGGTGACTCGCTGCTCCATGTATTTTTTCCTATCTTTTATCTCGCTCTCGCAAACTCACCTTGCTATTTCAAATTGATAAATCTCGATTGTTAGTGAATGAACATCGAATCGAACACTATCAGATTGCTCGCAGCAAGTAAGCAAACAAACTGATGTGATTAAATTTTCAATATCTAGTACCGACTCTGAGTTATATCAATTCTAAAAGTTGAGGTAATGACTGTCATCAAGAATGATGCAGCATAAGCCCTTAAGGGGTTTTGGGTGTTTTGGGTTGACGATGCATTAGTGTTGGTTCCCGCAGAAGCAATTCGCAAATCGTGGAACTTGCTCTATAATCCATGTGACATTAAGGATGAGGATGCCTTACCACTATCTATAGTTAAAAAAAATCTAATGGATAAAGGGCGAACATGAAATTATTGCGACACATTTAACAGGGCATAACTGTTTTTCGATTCAACGAAAATGGAGGTGAACCAACGCGAGTCGAGAGAACAAATTCTTTCCAAACACCTGGAATTTCCTGACCTGTCGGCAGTTGGGAAAAATGTTGAACATTCACCATTCAACCGTCTCCAGAGTGTTGAAGCGGTTCCAGGAGCGGTTGACGATGGACCACGGCAAAGGAGCTGGAACAAAACCGGGACCGGAGAACAAAAAGACAGAGGGAAAGGTGAAGCGGATGATTAAAGCAAATCCCAACGTCTCAAGCCGTGATTTGGCTAAAAAGATCGGCATGTCGCAGAGCTACGTCCAGAATGCAAAGAAGAGAGCTGGACTACATACATAGAAGGTACAGAATTTCCCAAACCGCGATGAGCGGCAACAATCGACGGCTAAAACTCGGGCACGGAAGCTCTACGAGAAGATGCTGGCAAAATATGGCTGCTGTGTGATGGACGACGAAACGTATATAAAAGCCGATTTCAAGCAAATTCCGGGGATGGAGTTTTTCACCGGCAAGAGCAAGTTCTATGTGGACGACAAATTTAAGAAGAAGAAAATGTCGAAGTTCGCCTCCAAATATGTCATTTGGCAGGCCATCTGCTCTTGCGGACTGAGGAGTGAGCCTTTCGTGACTAAGGGCACAGTAAATGGCGAGATCTACAAATCTGAGTGCCTCGAGAAGCGCCGTTTGCCGTTCTTGCAGCAGCGACTAAGCTCCGCTATTTTGGCCAGATTCTATTCTAAAAGTGTCCTGGAGTGGCATGAGGCCAATTCTGTCCATTTTGTTCCAAAGGACATGAATCCGCCAAACTGTCCGGAGCTGCGCCCGGTGGAGCAGTACTGGGCGATGATGAAGCCGGAACTTCGGAAGCGCAAGAAGACAGTCAACGACGAGAAGGACATGTTAAGAAAATGATAAAAAATCGGAGAAACTGGTACCGGATGACACTGTAAAAACTTTGATGGAGGGCATCAAGCGAAAATGCGTTCAACTCCACTCAAGGCTCCATCGATTAACTTTTCTGTTGATTTTTGAAGTAAATATATGTATAAAACTACCCTAAAATTTCGTTTTGATTCTAAACATTATAAGAAAATTGGCATGACATTTTCGGTGTCGCAATAATTTCGTGTTCGCCCTTTATTAAGGAGAGGACTGCATTACCAGAAGTAATTAATTAGGAAGATGATGAATACGCAAAGTTGGCGGACGACGACATTGTTACAAGCGAGCAGTTCATTTATTTAGTTGCAGGCGTAGCAACGCTCGCACCAGGATCTGTCTGTCTGAACCTCATAGACTCGAAAACTACTGAACCGATCGGCGTGAAATTCTGCATGGAGAAATTTTTAGAACCAGGAAAGGTTCTTTTGATAGCAAGAGACCCCTCCTTTTTCTGGAATGGGGGGGTCCCATATAAATGAAACTCAAGGGTTTTGAAGGCAAGATATGTTACTCGGTTAGTTCAAGGCCCCACTTTCTCTTGAAGAGGATGGGGGCTCCATATAAATTGAAATACAAATTTAGACCAAACATGAGAAATCTTCCGATGGTTAAGAACATTTGATAAATGTTTCTACGGTAGCTCAAGGCTCTTGAATGGGGGGGGGGGGGGGGGTTCCATAATAATGAAAAACTAATTCAAACCAAACATGAGAATTCTTTCTACTGGTAAGAAAATTTGTATCCAGCGGTTGCTGGAGCCGGGGAAAGGTTCTTATGATGATTCGAGACTCCTCTCCCGCCTGGAAGTGGGGGCTCCTATACAAATGATACCCAATATCTCGAGAACTAATCGAGCAAATGGAACCAAATTTGGCATGTACGGGTTTTTAAAGGTTAAAAAAGAAAGCTTTAATCGCTATAATTTTTGAGCCAAGGAGACTGGATGTCATTTTGACCCGCTGGTCTAACTCGCCTCGCGCTTTAATTAATAGGTATCGGAAATTTGATGAATTAATGATGTTTCCAATAAGTAGATGCCCTGTGTAGAAAAAGGTTAGAACTTAGAATTGGGCCATCAGTTAATTGATTTGAAATAGATTTTCATTTAGATGATTTGCTTTGGATTCTGACCAGTGCCGGTAAAAATCAATTCATCTGCTCTCAAACGACCTGAAAATGAAGACAATCTTAACGGACAGACCAACTATCTTTGTGAGTTTGAATTTTGAAACAACAGTATCCATTTGACCAGAGCAACCGCTGAGTTTCGAAGTCATTATTTGGTTTTGTTCATTTGCGCCTGTGCTGTTGTCAATATCAATATTCAATTTCATCTAGGTGGGGATGATTTTGAGTATCAAATAAAGAAACAATATTCTTTCTTTTGTTGTACAACATGATCTGTAATATTTTAGTCTCTTCGCAGCAAGATTCAGCGATTGCCATTATTCAAAATTTTATAGTCAATTTTATAGACAATAGTTGATGATCATTTGCAATTTTCACAAAGCTGCCCTAGAAATTCCAACTCCAATGAGTATCAAGAAACGAGTAGTCATAGAAGCATAATGAGTTGATTTGTTCATTGTCCTTGATTATGACCTCGCAGATTTTCAAAACAAATAAAATTCATCTAGACTGACTCGAAATGTTTTGTCGTAGGACTACGTCTTTGTCAAGGACAGGACCTGCCAGCTCAGAGAGAGATGACCTCTTGTAAATTTATGATTGCTATGATACGGGGGTCGCTCAAGTGCTGCCAGATATGTTTACGCATTAATCCCATTGAAAATAAAGTAATTAAAAGCATTGCTTTTGTCGTTCGGGAAATGAACCTGCATCAAACTAAACGTTAAACGATACGGTTTCATTGAATTTCATTGATGCTTACGCTGCAAATTCTGCTGTGGGGAGAAATCTTGAGCAAGAGAATGTCTTCCTCACGTGCGTTCCCAATGCAGGCCTTCACCAACTTTCGGCGAACGATTGCTTTGCACTTCATTTCGAACTGATTTAAAATAAACCACTGCAAAAGTGAGCTTTTGTTCTAGTTGTCAGAAACGAAAAAAGTGAAAAAGCAGTGACTACTAGCAACACTGCCAAACCAACAACTAACTGCCTGCTTGTAACATAACTCGACGGGAACGGTAGAGGTGATTGTCAAAGCGACCAATAAAAAACGGTCTTTTTTGACAGGTTAATGGTCTTGTTTTTGCACTAACAGCTGGCAGGTCCTGTCCTAGGTCTTTGTTTCCTATACTGGGGTAAAATTTGAAAAAAATCACATTGCAAGCGTCACAAAAAGTGGTCAGGTTTTAAGCGTAAATATCTCAGTTATTTCTCAGTTATTTTCAAAACATTTGCACCAATCGATCGGAAATATGTCTCCGCACCAGTTTCTTCAATGGAGAACAATGTTGATTTTGGGCCACATAATATTGGAAAATTCATATATGTCAAGCCTTGTTCTGAAAAGTATATTAATCCCTGTAGATCTAAGGGGTCATATATGGCATCAAAAGGAACATGGCTGTATAAAATCACAGACTGCACAATTATGTACACTGTCTTCGGCAAATTTATTTAAATCAATTCTGGTCTGGAAAATATGAAAAAAATAGTTTAAGGCCTTATTGACCTTGAAGGTACCCAGAACATCCTGAATTTGAAGAAGTTCAAGAAGAAAAATATAATGCCTTATTAATAGTATAAAGCATTTTTTTAAAATACCGTACAAATGCTTGCGTACTATAAAATTTTTGGTGAAAAACGTTAAATATTTGTGTATCTTTCTGGGATGTTCAAGGTTATCCAAAATGCACTTGAGTTCAGAACTTTAGTTCTACAGTTTTAACAGTAGCGTTTAGGGCTGTTTAAGATTTGTCTTATATGATACTTTTGTGATGTTTTAAAGGGTGTCCACGATGAAATTGCCACACACAAAATTGATTCGCAAAATTCGAGTTTTCATCCGATTGCCATCTAATTTTCAGGGATTGAGAAATAACTATTAAACTTCATTTTATCATTTTACTCGTATTTTATTTACAGTCCATACGTAAATGCCCGCACCCTGGCCTTAACCCCGGCCATAAGATACTGCACAACCTGTGAATCAACCGTTTTTGCATGTAAACCCATACTTTCTTCAGTTCCTCGACTGTCTTCACTACCTTAGGTCGTTTAAGAAGGTGCTGCTTCATAATCGCCCAGTACTTCTCGATGGGGCGGAGCTCCGGAGTGTTGGGAGGGTTGAACATTTTCGGCACGAAATTGACCTTATTGTCCGCATACCACTTCAGCACGTCCTTGGAGTAGTGGCATGAGGCCAAATCCGGCCAGAAGATTGTTGGGACGTTGTGGACCTTCAGGAGAGGAAGCAGCCGCTTCTGGAGGCACTCTTTTATGTACACCTGTCCGTTCATCGTGTCCTGGGTCACGAAAGGTGCACTCCGCTTCCCGCACGTGCAGATGGCTTGCCAAACCAGGAATTTCTTCGCAAATTTGGACATCTTCTGAGTGCGGACATGCTACGGAACGCTGAACTTATTCTTGGCCGTGAAAAACAGGTTGCCGGGGATCTGTTTGAAGTCGGCCTTCACATATGTTTCGTCGTCCATGATGCAGCATTCAATTTTCGTCAGCATGTTGAGGTACAACTTCCTGGCACGGGTTTTGGCGGACTTGTTCTGCTTCTCGTCGCGATTAGGGGCCTTTTGTACCTTGAACGTTAGTTTTGGCCTTCTGGACAAAACTTCGGCTTAGGTGCAGCTTCTTAGCCACATCCCGAACGGAGGCGTTCGGATTTCGGTTGAAGGCCCCAACTACGCGGTTGTGATTTTTGGTGTTGAACGGAATACTTTTTCCTTCACTTCTGGGCTTCCGATCGGTGGTCAACCGTTCATCGAACCGCTTAATCACTCGCGACACCGTGGAATTCGCGATTTCCAACGTTTTAGCGATGGAACGATGCGAGAGATCCTTGTTCTCGTGATGAATGCGCAAGATTTTATCACGCACGAGCTGTTCTTTCGACTCTATTTCCGCGAATTTTGATCACAGGACTTTAAAACTCGCAGGATGTGAATAATGCACTATGAACTAAATCCACCCTAATTTTCATTAAATTCTACCCAACGGTTAAAAAGTTAGAGCAATTTCATAGTGTGGCAATTTCATCGTGGATACCCTTTAGGCCATCAAAACTGTCCTTCAGTTCAGAACTTTTGTATGGACTTCCACATTTTTTTGTATGGATAGTCACGTTTTCCCAAACCCCCACTCCCCCTTTACTGCGTGACATAATTAATTGACCTTCCCTAACTATAGTTTTGGGGTATTCAAAGCTACCATTAAACCTACGTGCCGCTACTGTATTAAACCATATTCAGAGAATATTTTAGAAAGTGAACAAACAATACTGGGATTATCGAGGTCATCCAAACTGTCCTTGAGTTTAGTACAAATGATCTACAGTTGTTACAGTAGGTATTTGAGTATGCAAAGGAATAATATGTATTTAACACTATTTATTGAAGAGTGCAGAAGGTTGACAGACATAATGCGATAATTTTGAGATATTCAAAGTCATCCAAACTTTCTTAAAGCTCAAAACAAAACATCTTCTGTTGTAACAGTAGATTGGGCTATATAAGGCTTTATATGTATTGAAACATATTCAATGAATCTTTTCAAAGGTCAACAGTCAATATTCTATAACTTTCTGATCTTCCAGGTCTTCCAAACTGTCCTTGCGTTCAGAACTTAAGATTTACAGTGGTAACAGGTATTTTTAGGCAATACAAAGTAACATCAAACATATTTAATTAATATTGTTAAAGGTCAACACAAACTATTTTTGAGATCAGAACATAGGACTTACAGTTGTAACAAAAGTTCTCTGTATTGAAACATGTTCTTTGAATATCTTTGAAGAACTACATACATTATGAGATAATCTTCTAGGTTATTCAAACTATCCTTGAATTCAAAACTGAAAATCTACAGCTGTAGCAACTGTACCTTTCTCCGACCAAACAAAGAAACAATTTGTATTTGATCAATTGAAGTGAGTCTTCTGGAAGGTAAACAGATATAATGATATATATTGAGATGTTCTAGGTCACCAGAAGTTAGGATCTCTAGTCGTAACATTAGCTTTATAACCTATGAAAGGTGACGATATGCATTCAAACACATTCAGTGAATTTCTGTAATGTCACCAGTCATTATCAGATTATTTTGGAGATGTTCAACTTCATGAAAACTGATTTGAGTTGAGAACTTGAGATATACAGTAGTAACCGTAGCCTCTTGGGCTTTATAAAACTACGATAACTATCAAACATATTCAATGAATATTCTGGAAACGTCCATATACGTCACAGGATGATCCTATTAGTTTTAGGTCATTGAAAACATAAGGTGCACAATTGTAACAGTAGCTTTATGGACTATACCCAAGCAGCTGTCATCATTGGTTATAGCAACTCCATTGTAACTAAATTAAGTCACTCTGATTGCACCCTTACTCGTTTGAAACAAGTGCGCTGCCAGGGTATAAATTAAGTAAGTTTGTTTGACATGAATATGCCTTGCAGTGCATTCATTGAATATGATAGGGTAACGGGATGTAATGTTAGCCTAGCTCCTTGATTCGGCCTATACCAAATATGTCATTATTTCTTCGATAATCAACAAAATCATGTTGCTGTCAGCATTACCAATTTATTTCAAAGCAATTGAGACATAATCAATCAATTTATAGTAGTTCACTTCACGAGTTTATGATTTCCTTGACTTTTTAGACACCATGACTAAACTGGTTAAGCAGAACAGATTGTCTATACGATCTTCGAATGATCAATAATTGCGAAATTGAACATATGACCAAATAATGCTGAAAGATGTACAGAATATAGTCACATGTTATAAACTATCAGGCCACATTGGTAAAATAACAATGATTTAACAAGCAAACGGTAGACCCAATGTTAGGACATATTTTTCTGCTGTGTTCCCAACTATGGCCTGTTGTATGAAAAGCGTAGTAAACATGTTTTTATTGGTAGCATTTCAATACAAATGTCTGAGTTCCGAGTTGAATGTTATTTATATGGCTCATCTTAACACAAATTAAAGAAACCAAAATCGTGTAGAGTGAAATATAATGTTTTGATTGTCGAATGACCGCTAAATCATATGAAAAAATCACTCAAGTGTTTCTTAGCCGTTTAAGTATAGTTTGATTGTAAAATTGTTTGTTGGGTAGAGCGAATACAGCTGAACGCTTTGAAGCAGAAAATCAGGGAAGAAATCCGTACGAAGATTGCATTTTTTTAAATCCATCAGAATGGGACGAACTTGCATCCATGATTAGACCCAATTTGGTACCATAGACCGACTTTACATCCATATCTCTCGAAAGTTTCTGACTTTATGAAACAAGTTGTGTAGCTTTTCATGATACATTCTACCAGATGGTCTATTAAACATATCTTAGGAAGTGTATAGTAAGTTGAATTTTGTTTCAGCTCAAATACTTTATGAGTTATAATGAAAAATGTAATCGATTATTGCATACTAGGCTGAGTCAAGGACACATACCCTAGTAAGATATAAAACCTGACACTGGTTCTGACAGTAACTCTGCAAAATATGAAACCACAAACAAACTTTTCATTTGTAACCTTCTCAGGATTACAGTTCGCTGCACCTAGGCTGTTTATAGATTGTCATATTCTGTGAATCATCCGAGCTCTGATCTTTTTCATCGAATCATTTTCTCCCAACATACGGCGTGCTTTCACCTGTTTAATTACGTTATATAAACGCACCCCTCCCCTTTCCCATAAAATTTGATTCACTCTCGAGAACATTCCATCACTCACCTTTCCATCCGAATTAAGCGATTCATCCTACCGAGGATAGAAACCTTGCCGGTGTTCACCTGTTTTTTTTTTCACCGAGGAATTTTCCTACGTGGGAGTATTTTCACATTCACCATCGCACATCTTCCTGCACCGCACGGCAATGTAACTATGGTGATGATTTAATTTAACAAACACTCATCCTCAAAGTCCATCTAGCGCGCTACCTCAGTATGCTTTGAAAAATAAAGTCGCGGAAAACTTTACGTCTTCCCGTGCCGTGTTTGAGTGGTTTCGTGCAAAGGTGAAAATCGCCGTAAGCATTTTTCACGGATGGAAAACACGGCTTGTGGTGGGCGGCTCGGACTCTGGCTGGTTCAAGGTGGCAGCGGAATATCAAGAGAAAACAAGGTGGGATATTACAAATTTTAGGTTTATTATTGCTGAAAATGCTCGTGTGGCTGTGTGGGGGGATGCGATGTGTCATGGTTATTAATAAAATTGTGGCAGTGCATTTCTGTGATTGGGATGGAGCTTTCTAGAGTTGTGGAAATCGGGAAAGTTTCAGGTGTTTTATATTTTCTTCGAACGGTTTGTTTAGAAAATACAAATTCAACACATTGTTGAACGGGGTATGGTCATTCGTTACAGCATCTGTTGGCGGAACGAAAGTAGAAAACGATCTTGCTAAAGAGTTGAACTGCAACTGCATCAATCTGGTGCCAAGGATGATGCTAATGTGGCGTAGAGCACGCGAGTTTAGCCAAAACGCGTTATTCTGGCCACTGGCTCAGACCGAAAAACAAGTTTTTGAAAAATTGGCTGTCAACTAACAAACCGTTCGTTGGTCATATTAAAACATATTGCTTTTGTATTTTCTTGTTGCTCGATTGTCATGAGGAAAGTGTGTAAAACTGAACCGGCAAGATAAATCTGTTGGATCAGCGTCAAACTGTTGGGGCGTATAATTTGCCAAACGGGAACATTCAAGGCCACGGTGGCTGTTTTTGTGTGGGTTTTCAAGTTGAAATTAGAATGTTTTAAGGAATAGAATACCCACATAATTTTCTCTGTCGATGTAATAATGGAAAAGAGTAACACATCTGTTATTGGAAAATTTACTAAAAACTAGAGTAAATTCTTTTCAATGATGTTTCTAATCAACACTCTCAATATTATTTCTGTTTGTTTTGAATTAACTTTCTTCTGATTTCCGCTTGCTCCAATTCGGTTCACTTTCAATTTGTCCCCAATTTTCCATTCCCCTCAGTTATCATAATTCGGCATAGCTCATAATTGACACAGTTGCTCTGTCATGCCCCGCTTAGCACGCCCATATTAACTCATTCCGCTGCTGCTCTGTTGATTTTTTTTGCTCCAACTTTAGGTTTCCTCTTTGTTTTCCTTGTTTGGCAGTCTGTCTCCTTCCCTTTTCGAAGACTGGTACATATCTCGACAAGTGTGTCAAAGTTGTAAAATTTATTCTTTCTGCGCTCATATCAAATTTGCGCTTTCATGCGCTACCCATTCGTTGTGTTGTTCGCTTAATGATATCAACGCTAGTTCGAGGAAAGCGCTATTAAGCATTCCAAAACAACTCAAAATAACTGTATTGATTTGAGGAAAGTGTTGGAAAGCAACGAAACAAAAAATAAAAGAAAGATATTTATGACAACCGAAGCAAACCGTCACTTCACCACCAGCAGTGAGTTATAACCAGCAAACAGAAGTTTATTAGCTCTGTCAAGCCATCAGATTGAATATATGAAATAGCAAGCCAGCCTCATTTGTAAAAAACGAAACGAACAAAAAAAAGTTGAAAGTGTAACGAACGTTGCTTCAAACTTGAACTGCAAAAATTTGCCGAAAATAATATTTCTTTTTCATCCCAGTGGATTTTTAATGCAGAACAATGAATGTAGATAACAAAACAGGGGTTAGTTTTTCAATTTCTTGGAATTAAAAGATTAAGGGTTGTGAGGATGGACAGATTTTCTGCACGATCTTCAAATGCCCTAAATCAGACTAAATTTGATTGACATTTATTGAAATACCCAAGATCTGCAAAAAATGGTCACATTTTACAAATGAAGATTTTCTTACAAAATAATAAATTGTGATTTTGCAAGAAGATCGCAGGCTTATTGTAAGGGTTGAATTATTATATGCGTTCTTAACTATGGCTTATTACAAAACTCAATAGAGCCGTATGTAAGAAAATCCCCTTCTTACAAGTCCTGTACATATCAGAACCATTCTATTTACACATGCTCAGCATTTTTATGAACCATTTGACAAGTTTACACATAAAGGGTGATACGGTCAAAATTTGATCAAGGGAAAACGCGTGTAAATCGGTGAAATCGTTTATTTAAAAGATCAAATTAAATTTCTTTTTCAAGTTCAATTAGTATAAAATTCAGGAAAAATATTCAGTTAGGCTTCCGCTTTTCCAAATCCGAATTGCGGGCCTTACGCTTGACCCTGCCATCAGATTTTGTACAGCCACCTTGTCCACCTTCTTCGCCGCAGAAAGCCAGTTTGCCATGAACTGCTGCTCGTCCTTAGCAGTTTTTTGGTCTTCTTTAGGTTCCGCTTGACAATAGCCCAGTATTTCTCAATTGGGCGGAGCTCTGGCGTGTTGGGAGGGTTCTTGTCCTCGGAAACCACCTGCACGTTGTTGGCGGCGTACCACTCCATGGCCTTTTACCGTAATGGCAAGATGCCAAATCCAGCCAAAACAGTACGGAACAACCGTGTTTCTTCAGGAAAGGCAGCAGACGTTTATTCAAACACTCTTTCACGTAAATTTCTTGGTTGACGGTCCCGGAAGCTATGAAAATGCTGCTTTTCAAGCCACAGGTACAGATGGCTTGCCAAACCAGATATTTCTTTGCGAACTTTGACAGTTTCGTGTGCTTGAAAATATCTGCTACCTTTCCCTTCCTTTTGCCGTATAAAACTCCTGTCCCGGAAGCTGCTTGTAGTCGGCTTTGACGTAGGTTTCGTCGTCCATTACCCACGCAGTCAAACTTCGTCAGCATCGTCGTGTACAGCCTCCGGGATCGCGCTTTGGCCGTCGTATTTTGTTTATCATCGCGATTTGAGTCACTACCTTCTTGTAAGTCGATAGTCCGGCTCGTTTTTTGGCTCGATGCACGGTTGTAGACGATACACCCAGCTTATTTGCGGCATCTCGGAGAGATAGGTTAGGGTTTCGCTTGAAACTACCGGCAACTCTCTTTGTCGTCTCAGCGGCTTCCGGTTTTCGATTTCCCCCCGATCCAGACTTCCTGGCTGTCGACAAACGTTCCCCAAACACTTTAATTACATCTGTAACGGTTGATTTGGCAACTTTTAGCGATTTTTCCAACTTTGCGTGCGAGTAGCTCGGATTTTCGCGATGCGCGAGCAAAATTTTGATACGCTGCTCTTCTTGCTTGGACGGCATTTTGACAACTGAAGAGTGAATTCCAAAATCAAAATAAGAGCAACATTCTACACACACACACACCTTCAAAATGAGGGGTGTTCAGGTTTTTTAAATGCAAAATTGAAAGAAATACGTCAAGTTGATATTGACCAAATTTTGACCGTATCGCCCTTAAAAGTCAAAAAGTCTTGAAAGCGACATCTATGGAGCAGTAGAAAAACCTTAATTTCTACGCCATTTTAATATTTTATCTCTTATAAGAACGTACTCAAAATTTCTTTTCGATCTGTCATTTCACTGTTTTCTTTTATATACATTTAACTAATCATGTTTTTTGTTGAAGAGTAGGCCGCACTGAAAATCTAACGTGTGAAAATTTTCTGCAGCGTAAAATTATGATTTTAAAATATTTTAATATTGTGAAAAATGCTCCGAAAAGTTTGTGCAAAGTATATTTTTTTCACTAAGCGGGTCGTCGTTTAAACAGGTTTTATGAAGATATTATGGTGACCAGTGTTGTGGTCAAAATATCACCGCCGGGCGCAGTGAAAAGTGTCTTGGAATGATTAACGGGTGTCCACTAAAAAATGAGAATGATTTCAATACTTTTCCATCAGAACAAAAACGGCCGCATAGAAATGTCACTTTAGATGAATGAATCGTTGCACTCTCCAGAAAATTTTCATACACTCTTATTTCACTCTAACATGTTCAGTCGTGTTCAGCATGCCGTCGAAACAGGAAGAACTGCGCGCGCGCGTTGTACAATTCTTTCAAGCGAACGAAGATCGTGGAAAAAAATACACGGTGGACCATTTTTGTCGTGAAAAAGTTCCGGTATCCACCGTATACCGTAACCTGGCATGCATGAGAGTAACCCGGAAGAAAGGTTGCGGCCGTCCAGCGAAAATAATGAATGAGAAAACGCTCCGCTCGCTGCGCAGCATGTTCAACAACAAGGATTCGGTAAGTCAACGGGAAGCAGCCCGAAAGTTCCATTGTTCGAAGTCACTCATCTGCAAGACGCTAAAGAAAGAAGGAATAGTGTGTAGAAAGAAAACCAGATCCCAGAGTACACAGATGAGCAGATTCAAACCGTGAAATCCCAATGCCGCTGGATGACTCGGAATTACGGCGGAAAATCTTTCGTTCTGGACGACGAAAGCTACTTTCCTCTTTCGAAGTCTCAGATACCGGGAAACGACCGATTCTACACTAAGGACAAATCTACTACTCCTCCAAAAGTAATGTATAAGTTCAAGCACAAATTTGAATCGAAGGTTATGTTATACATCGTAATATCCGATAAGGGTATTTCGAAGCCGTGGTTCAAACCAAGCGGTTTGGCCATCAACCAGGAGGTGTACCAAAGAGAGTGTTTGCAGAAAATACTCATCCCATTTCTTAAACAACATCACTCGGATGGCAAATACGTGTTTTGGCCGGACAAGGCATCATCGCACTACGCAAAAAAACGCTAACGTTTTTGGAGAGCCAAATATACTATATGTCCCAAAAGACCGGAATCCGACAAATTTGCCACAGTGCCGTCCTATCGAGGATTTCTTCGGTCTTTTGAGCTCCATGGTATACAAGGATAATTGGAAGGCCAAGAACACCAAGCAACTTACCAACAGGATCAAAAAGCTGCATCCGAAAATCGATGTGGCTGCCGTCCAACGGTCATGTTCCAGCATAACGACTAAGCTGCGCGCACTGGTGGAGCCACGGACCATATGACAATATTCACTAAACTTAGTTTGAAGATTTAAGTTGACCCTTTTAATAAAATAAATCAGTTTGAACAAAACTTCACTGGTATTTTTTCCCTGACCCATTCTTTTCGTTCTCATTATTTAGTGGACACCCGTTAGGACTGTAGGCACATATACGTACAGCTGGTACAGGTTCTCGAATAGGAAGTGCTTCTTTCGCAGAGCAATAAGCAATTGCATCAGGAACCCCTCAATAGTGGCTTGGTGGAAGAGCAAACGATGGACCTCGGTACTGAAAAATTTAGACTGCGGTAGTAAATAGGTGCGGGAGGAGTTTGTAGGATAATGTGACGTGTATAAATTGTGATTCCGTTTTTATTTTGCAAACCGAAATTGTAAAAAAAGGGAAGAAACCCGTGAAACATACTTCTTGTGTTTTATAGTGTGTTTGAGTTGATAAGAAGGAAGCTAAGTTCATAAAGAAATGGTTTGTGAAGATAGCCAACAGCTAGATATTGGTGGTACCTTTTTCTTGAAACAGCCTAGCACGAAGATGCGGATTTGCTGTGCGTTTTAATAGTAATATTTGAACGTTGAGATTAAGTGCTTTTGTAGCAGAACTGAGTAGACCATCTACGATTAGACTGCGAAACAAAACGGCATTGAACTGACGACTGAATTGGTAAGCTCGTTCTATTTTTATTCATTATGTCTAACCGGCTCAAACATTTGAAGCTCTTTGCAAACCATGAATATGTGTATGTGTGAGTGTGCGCAGCAATCCAAGAAATCTGACAAATTCTCTTTCAGGACCCGTTCTTATATTTCCAGACATTCTACTCTTTTCAGAGAGCGAGTAATGGCGCTATAACCATAAGCTATAGGCAGCTAGGACTATAGTTAATGCTAAAGTCCCAACCGTTTGAAGAGAAGAAATGGAGCATCACTTAACCTTCTTAGACAAGATGCTCCCAACGACCATTTTTGAATACAGTTAATTGTTCTGTACACCAAACAGGGCATTCTGTTCAACTATTCTCTCCGACTATTCATTTCCTTTTTCCTTTGATATTTACTAGCGTAGGTTCTGTGCTTTACGGTAGACAATCCTCCCTATCACCAACGGTTGCACGGACGTGGCCAGGCGATCATGGTGTCTTCGTAAAGATTATTGCGCGAAGAAACGTATCAGAAACTGATTTCGTTTCATGGTGGCATGCAATGTCTTCAACGAATTATTCTCATCGTAGCCCATCCACGAGGTGCAAACGTCAATGCTAATGCTAATGCTAATTTAACTCAATCTCATGCTTTTTGTTTTGTTTTTGTTGTTGTACGAAGCCATTATCAATTATAATATTTGAAAATTGAAATATCCTTTTATCAACATGCAACCCTGAGATGGACAGCGCAGAGCTAGAACTGCTCTGTGCCATTGGCGGTACATACACTCCGTTGTCATAACTATAGAACCAGTAATTTTATTGAGGTTTTTGAGAATGCAAGAGGATACATGTTGAAATGAAGTGCAGATCGATATGGTCCATCTCTGTTTATAAGAATGTTTTGATATCTTGGATTGTTCCGGTAAGTTAATCAATAATGTAAACAAAAACTGTGATCATAACTACAGAACCAGATGTTAAATAAATTTTCTCCAAAATTCGATCTGGTCCATCAACTTTCACTTTTTAAAATAACACTTTTTAAAAAAAAAATTTCAAGTTCCACTCCATCAAGTTTAAATTTCTTCTCATCAGAAAAGATAACCTGAACCATTTAATAACTTTAAGAATTTGTGAATCATAAATCAACATGATTACACACCTTGCTCTAAAAAAAGTTCAATTTTAGTTCAATTTTCGATCAGAACATGCTTCTTACCTCGGAGAAACACACGTTTTGTGTTTTAGTAACCTGGCCACCTTTTTAATTCAATAATATTGTGTTTTATTTGTATGGAATCCCCCTTTCCAGTAGGGGGAGGTTTCTGAAATCACCATACAATCATTGCCTTTAAAAGCCCCCATTATTTTTGCATAAATTTGTGTTTCACTGGAATGAAAGCCCCTCTCTCATCTGAAAAGGGGTTTTGAAACACCATAGAAACGTTTTTGCCTTCACACCGACATGCCATATTTGATTCGATTTGCTTGATTATTTCTCGAATTTTGTGTCTCATTTGTATGAGAGCCCCCTTTCCTGAGAGAGAAGGAGTCTCAAACAATGATGAGCCACAAAAACTTCTGCATACAAATTTTCACGCTGATAGGCTCAGAAGGAGGGGTCTTGAACTGCCATAGAAACAATTCTTGCCTCCAAAAACCTCAACCTGCCAGATTTGGTTTCATTCGATTCGTTGATCTTGAGTTATGCACAAAATTGTGTTCCATATGTATGGGAGTCCATAGAAATATTTCTTTCCTTCAAAAACTTCCACCTTGGTGTGTGTTTCATTTGTATGGGAGCCCCCCTTTCCAGAAAGAGAGGCTCAAGTCACCTAGAAACATTTATTGCCTTCAAAACCCTCCTCATGCAAAATTTTGTTCCATTCGCCGGATTTGTTCTTGAGTTATGCAGAAATTCGTATTGCATTTATATGAGATACCCTTCATTTAGAAGATGGAGGTGTCTCAAACCACAACAGAAACATTTTATGCCTTCAAAAACCTCCACATGCTAGTGGCGAACCAGCCCAGGAGGCTGAAAGCCACAATAATAAAGAAACAAAAAAAAAAAAAACCCCTCCGCATGCCAAATTTTGGTTCCATTTACTTGATTAGTTCCCGAGTTATGTGCTGAATTTTGCTCTTCATCGGTGCTGGGAGCCCCATTTTAAAGATAGCGGAGGGATCCCAAACCACCATAAAAACATTTCTTGCATTTAAAAACCTCCACTTGTTAAATTTGATTCCATTTACTTGACTAACTCTGCTGAAATTCGAGGAATTATTTTCTCGTGCAACGCTAAGGTAACTTCCATCTTCAATACAAATCATAAATTCGGGAAGAGGAGGGACCATCAGGTGACACCTTCAAGTGTCACGACTTTTCGGTGCCGAGGCTTGGCGACCGCCTCTCTCCCTCTTTTGGTAACATTTCGCAGAATCGATTCTATCGCTTTTTAGGCGAACTTGCTTCGGGAAGGAGATTCATTTGACTGTTCCCGGCGAGAGCAGAATAAGTATCGCTGGCTTACGAGTTTGTGCAGTGATTTCGGCTCTTCTTACAGCAGCTTAGAAGATCGCAAACAGCAATGCAATCTTGTTCAAATCGCGTTTTTCAAATTATTCCAGAGCTATAGAGCGCTCTCTCTTTGCTCTTATAGATGGTGGTATCTCTCCTCATTTAATCATGTTTTTTTTTCTAGTTTCAAAACAAATTCCCAACACCTCTACATTAGACGCAACTTTGCAAACCCATAGCGCTTCGACTTCTAATAGAGAGCAGTGACATCTTTGCAGCGACCGTATTCCCTGCTACTCAAAAAAAACCCTGCTAAAAATTCTAAACAAGTAGCCGCTACATAAACCACCATGCCATTTTGTCTAGTACAGTGGTGTTTAATAAGCTCGAATAAAGGGTGTATTCGATGAAAATGGCACAACGAAAATCTTCTGTAACTTTGAATCGTATGAGTAAAAACCTAGAAATTTGAGTAGATCTTATCCATAGTGTATTATTTACATCTGCCAAGTTTCATAGTTATACATTCAGTAGTTCAGTCATGTCGTCGAAACAAGAAATTGTCCGTGAGAAAATTTTGTAGCACTCACAATCAAAATCCAGGGCGTCTCACCGGTGGATTGCTAAAAGGCTTGGAATTGCAAATACAACTGTGTCTCGTGTAATAAAACCTTCAAGGAGCGTCTGAGTGTCCAAAGGAAGGAAGGAGTGGTCGTAAAAGTGGTCCAATGGACAGTAAAATGGCCAGGAAAGTCAGTGCAACAATTCAAGAACCGTCCAAACATGTCAATTCGAGATGTCGCCAAGAAGTCTAAGGTGTCAGTCGGTTTTGTGCAGAAAACCATGAAGCGTGCTGAGTTACATGTTTACAAAGTGCAAAAAGCCCCAAACCGGAATGAAAAACGAAACATCACCGCGAAAACCCGCGCTCGGAAACTTTACACGAAGCTGCTCACCAAATCCGGTTGCATCGTGATGGATGACGAAACATACGTCAAGGCCGACTTCCGTCAACTTCCTGGGCAAGAATATTTCGTTGCCAAGTCGAAGTTCGATGTTCCGGAGGATGTTCGAAAGAAGAAACCATCGAAATTTGCAAAGAAGTTTCTAATCTGGCAGGCGATCTGCGGATGTGGTGAAATAAGTGCTCCCTTCATCACTTCCGGAACAATAAACGGTGCGATTTACACGGAAGAGTGCCTTAGAAGCGTCTCTTGCTATTCATTAAGAAGCACAAAGGATCAACTCTGTTTTGGCCTGATCTAGCATCCTGCCACTACGCTCAGAAACGTATTGGAGTGGTATCTGAGCCAACGGAGTCAATTTTGTGCCAAAGGATATGAACCCACCAAATTCACCGGAACTTCGTCCAATTGAAAAATTCTGGGCAATTATGAAAACGGAACTTCGCAAACATCCCAAAACTATAAAAACAGAGCTAGAATTGAAGAAAATTTGGGTAAAAACAACAAAAACACTGGGAAAACCGGTTGTACAAAATTTGATGGGTGGAGTGAAAAGGAAGGTGCGGGCATTCGGGATGGGAGACGAAATTGAATGAAACAAATGTTGTAAATCAAAACTCATTAGTTATTCTTCATTCCCTGAAAATTTCAAGAAAATCCGATTATCAGTTTAATTTTGATGAGTATATGTGTGTGCCATATTTTATCGAATACACACCTTTACACGTTTTCATCGTTGTGTTAATGCGCACCATGGAATTCTGGTAGTGGTATTGGTGTCAGCTTGATGTATAGGCTAATAAATTGTTGTTTTTTTCCGCGCACAATGAAGGTACAGTATGTCCCATAAAATGCGAAAGTCAAATAGTTATTCTGCAGCTTTAAACTTTATATGTATGTTATCATCTGACTGTATACTTTGAGACAATGTAAACAAAACTGTGGTTCGCGGGTAACAAAGAAAAGAAAAATGTACGCAAATGAGCTTGTGACTAGTTTGCTGCTCGCCAAAAGCCCGTAACACAATTTGCAACGATTGTGGATGCCACCTGGTTACCGTTTACCGTATCCAACGTTCACTCCCCTGATGGAACACGCCCACGGAAGCCGGGAAGTGGCCGATCGATCCGGAAATTGGCATGGAAGCCGATATTTCAAAAACTACCATGCAACGGTTGGCCAAAGGTGACTTAAATGTCGTGCAGGGCAAGAGTACCTTGCGTAACCAAAAAGCAATATTTCATTCCAAAACAGGGAAATGGCAGGGACCATCAGGGCACCTGATTGAAGCACTCTGATGGGAAGAGGGAATGCCAACTTCCCATTGACAATAGTTTGTAGAAAAGAGAACACGTATAAGTGATGTTCGATACACCGTAAACCGTTTCGGCCCTTCATACAATGAGGATATGATTAGGCTAATCAGTGGTTAATAAAGCTTAATCAAGCTTTAAAAGAGAGGAGAGCCCATTGCTGTCTGGACTTAGTTTCCGTGCTACAATGGGTGGTAGTACATATCGTAGTTTATTTGTTCAAAGATAACACTTCATTTATGACGGATTGTAATTGTACTTACCTGTTAGCCAATGTCACCAAGTAGATTCTTAAATGCATCAAATCATCGCAATCAAAATACGGCTTTGTGTTGTTTTGTTAGATTACAGTATACCCTCTGATCCGATGAATTTGAGCTCAATAAGCGGGATGAATCCAATAATTTGACTCTTGATAGTTCAGTGTTACTTACCATAGAAAATGAAAGAAGTTTCAAAGGATTGTCGAATTGTCCGATTATAATAATTAGTTATCGAATTATCGGATTATTGAAGTCAGATCCGCGGGGGATAATTGTTTGTTTGTTTTGAATGAAATGGGATTGAAGTTAATTTAATATATATGTGGTTGATTTCATTGCTTTTTGTGATCAAAAATTTCAGCAAACAAGTCATCATTATATCTAGATTTTATTTTTTCAATAGGGCGAATCTTACAATGAGAGATTCTCTCCTCTCACTTTCTTTCATTTATTACAGATAGAAACCAACAATGCTGGCTAGCATTCCTACAAATAGTAGAATGAAAAACGTAAAGCTGAATGGAATATGAATATAAGAGAAAGTAATCAAAGAGAGTCTCAATTTCAGATTCGCTCTTATAATGAAAAAACTTAGACATGTTCTTTTTCTAATTGTTTAGCACTGTAATTTCAGGGAGAACATTCTTATTACTTTTCATTTCGCTTTTATTTCTTCCTATTGATTCCATTGTGTATCACTTGTACTATTAAAGGTACATATTTCATAAGCTACTTGCAGACTTCTTCAGTGTTTTGTTCTGTATTGAACACTGGAAACCACTGCAATACCATTTAACCATGAGTAACTTTTTTGCGTTTTATTAATCATATACTTTGATTCAATAATATTTGAACGAACTTGGCAAAGCTTGGCTTTTCAAAGGAAGACTGCCAAAAAAGCTCGATTCAAAGTAAATCTGGACGAACGGTTTAATACACCACCTGGTGGTTGGGTCAAACAACTTTTGACATGCATTTGTTGATGTTTCATTGACAAAAAATTGTCGATTAATCGACGAATCTGAAATTACGGACTCATGGAACTTGAGAAAAGAAATTAATTGTGCGCAAACATCTAGAGAATCCTTCGTGGTCTGCCTAAAAATAGGCAAAAGTGTTAAAATTCCCAATGTCAACGGTGCGTTGTAATAACAATGCTATAAGGATACGCTGAGCGTGATTAGAGCACAGCGCATCTATCATAAAAGTGGCCCTAGGGACAAAGAGCTGAGGAGAAAGGTGTTGAGGTAAAGTGAAAGGCAATCCAGGTGTCTCCATACGTGATAAGGCAAAGAAATCGATTCCAACTTTTCCATCGTGCGTAACATCCTTTCAAGAGAAGAATATAAGTCTTTTTGTGCCAGTAAACATCCGAATCACGCCCTGAAACAAAATTTAGTGTCAAAAAGAGACCCCGATTACTATACGAAAGAGTTTTGACGAAATGTGATGGCTGTATTTTAATGGATGACGAAACATATGTCAAAATAGATTATTGTGTGCAAATCCCCCGCACGATAATTTTACCAGGCAACTGTTCATGGTGGGGAGATGTCCCTTCTCTAGGTATAAACTTGCTTTTGATTATAAGTTTGCTCAGAAACCACCGATTTGGCAAAGAATCTGCAGCTGTGGCCTTTACAACCAAGGTTTTCATCACATCCTCACACAACGAGGTGTGGAAGGTTTACAAGATTGTCTGAAAAAGCGGGTTATAATCCTCTTCAATCTGCAACACAAGACCAACGTTATGTTTTGCTGGATGTAGCCGAAGCTGCCCTGCTCTCAGGAGGTACTAGAATGGTATGCCGCAAAAACAATGTTAGTTTCGCCAATGCAGATTAATCCTCCGAATTGCCTCGCAGGTTCATGACGCCTGATCGAAAGCCGTCGGGCGATTGTTAAGCGAAAACTTTTGAAGATGCGACAAAGAAGTGACAAATGCACAACAAATGCGTTTAAAGTGAGATCACGAAGTGAAACACGCAGTTTGTTTCTGGAAAACGGTTAAATGTGTAATAAATTTGTTATGTTTTGCTGGAAAGCTGAATAAATATTCTTTTTGCTTCGACGTTTTTTGATCAACCGTGTTTTGTTGTTTAATTCTTGTGTTATGACCACTTCAGAATGCGTCCATAAATTTACTTTGAATCAAGCTTTATCACACTTCCAGCGCAATCAATAGTCTGGGACAAAAATTAAATTCCATTTCCAGTGTGATTTCTTGGTAGCCTTTTTAGGCCCCATATAATAACTGTGCAAAATTTTAGCCCGGATCGGTGAAACTATACCCGAGTGCCCCTTGGTTTCAATTGTCCAGCGCATTTTCCATGGGGAGTCTTACTTTACAGAGAAAACTCTGGCAAGGGACCCGTTGTCCTCTGGGGATAAAATGGAATCGACCTCACCTCGCAGGGAAATTTTTCTAAGGGAATTTTCCATCAAAGCCCGGAAAACGATGCCAGTTGGGCGTTATTTAACCATTACTCACCTCGCTGTCCTTGCAAACGTTTCATATAACTGGTTTTTCTGCTGGAAAGTTCCAACTAGCGCGTTGTGAACGCCCCCAACGACTTCAGTAGGTGGCAAAAGCGTCGCTGGGAATAAACAGTCCAGTTTTCAGCCGTTCGCTCGGACAGCGCTCAGTTGGGTAAATATCTTTTTCCAAAAGTATCGTTTATGCGGTGTTCGAAGAAAAGAGACCTTGAAAATTTTCAGGGATTGATTGGACGGATTTAATTTCAAGAGGAACAACGGCGCACCTCGCCAGATTCTTCTGAAAAAGTAATAACTCCTCTTCTGAATCATTCCTAAAATTGATATCGACAATCTTACTAATACGTGACGATACTGCAGTCATGACAACATTATTTCTTTTGAACATTTTAACATTCAAAGGTTGATGTATTGGCTATGCAGTAATTCCATCTCACTTTAACGATTCTGCTGCAGGTGCCTCTTTGACCTTCTGGTAAAGCCGTTAAATTTTTTCCCTTGCTTAAAATGGAAATTTTTCAGATTCGAGGATCAAATCTCTCAAAAGAAGTGAGATGAAAAGCAAGAAATTGTAATGTCTGCATGAGTTTTGTGCCCAGCTGCAAAGCGAGATGCACCAGAAGACAGTGTAATTATATGGTGTCATAAGCAACGAATATCAGTTATGACTGCTACTAATGACTTCTGCATGACTGCTCGGTTCGCTAGCTTGCCATCTCGCAGTGATTTCCGGTAGCCTTTCCTGATCTTTACCGATAGATGAACAGTACCAAAATTCTGGTAAAGCTACAGTTCGAAACTTTTGGCAGCTTCATTGATACCTCTTGGAAGTCACTCGCAAATGTTCTCGGAAATTTACGCCCACGCGTTCCAACCCACCTACAACAGGCCTCATTGGATAAGTTTTTTTTTTTACCGAACTTGCAGGTTTATAAAATTTCGGATACGCTCCAATCTGAATCATGGTGGCCCGGATGTTTTTGGAAAATCTTTAATCTACAGTTGGATTGTCTGGGAACCTGAGGAAAATTCGGAATGCATTCCGAACGATCGGGGAAGTTCTCAGCACTTGCGTAGCTTTTGGTTTAGCTCTACTGGCGGACTCTGAAATAACCTCTTCAAGCCAGGCCTTTATGATCCCGTTGCGTAGATCCTTCTCGAATCATTCGCCAGCCGTACACGGAAGGGCATGACGTCCAAGAAGACGCTGCCGCAAATGATTCGGAAGGAGCCACGTTTGAAAATTTTTAAGAGTCCGTTCGGCTCTTTTCGCGTCAAATTGTCTTTTGTTATTTCGTTCTATCAGTGCTACGTTTACAAGTTTATTACGGAGTCTTTTCTTGTTTAGATCGTGATATGTGGCAGCCTATGTGCTATGGAAGTTTTCCGGGAAGAAGTTGTCGTCCAAAATAAGAAGTCGTTGTTGAGCTGTTTTCATATTTGTGCGTTAGAGTGATATAACCAATTCTCGAAGCATTTCAAATGCCGAGGGAAATGTTACTGACAATTTACGAAAGTCCTCTCCAGAATTCCTCTAAACAAATCTTCACATTTGTTCGAAATCCTCATTCTAAAGTTCTGCAAACATTCCTTCCGAAATTTCCGCAAACTTTCAGCACGTCTGGGTAGTTCCCTAACCCATCTTTAGGAAGCTTTTTTAGGAATTTATCCTAAACTTCAGAAAGTTCTCTTGAAGTCCTTGGACATATCGTCCTGAGTTTTGCAGTGAAGTTTGTTTTAATTTTGAAAAATGCTAGTTTCTTGCCGAACTCCTTAGTGTGTTATTGTCAAACTCAACTAAAGAGCTCCAGAATCGCTGGAAAGTTCCAAACTTGTAAGAAATTCTCTTTATAAACTTCTCCTGAAGCTCTGAGAGGTTCTCTCCGATTTTCGAGGAAGCCTTCCTGAAATTCTAGAAAGTATGTCGCAACTTCGAGAATGTTGGTGCTGATTGGGATATTT
>JASCZW010011826.1:0-30675 GCA_034211315.2 Aedes japonicus
AGTGTGAGTATGGTTCCTTCCATAAAACAAAAATTCCCAATGACTTTTGAAATTCCCGAATTACTTCCTGAACCAATGGAAAACTCGCTGCTGCAGGTTTCACAGTAAACGCTGCCAACGGTCTTCGCCTTTTTCAGAAAAGGAAACTCCTTTTTTCAGGTCGTCCAAAACAAACACTGGCGTTTTTTCGTCATGGTTGAAGTCACTGAGAGATTGCCTACAGAACCGTATTCTAAACAAAATATCCCAATATCAAGTTTCATGTACATACCTTGCACAATCAATAACAATTTCTCAAGTTTTCCTTGCTGAATTCGTAATATCGGACTGAAATTACTAAAACTGTTGCCACAGTCTTGCTGCATTTGATACAAACAAGGATAACTTTTGACAGATTTACGCCGGTTGAAAAATTAAACACACTGACTAATCATCCTCACAAGCTCTTTTTCACAAACACATCGCTTATGCAGGTTGAGAAAAGACAGCTACTGTTTCAACTAATGAAGAATAGGAAGATGGATTTTTTGATGACACGATAGTGTTCGTAGAGTCAATCCATGACAGAAGCTGTCAAACGCATATAGAGATGTTACAAGTTTTTGAAAATATAAAAAGATGTGAACAGTGCTAACTATTGTTTATGTTGAAGCTTTGACATGACCTTTATCATGACCTTTAATATGCGAAAAGCATATTAATGAATACCAAATCGCGGGACATTTCGCTGGCTTAGGACGAAAGCGGGACGCATTTGGACGCAGGACGTCTGGTCACTTTAAACAGATTCTTTCTTCAAGAGTTGCTCTAGATCTTCCAAAAAGCTTCCGTTGGTGGAAGGTTTTCTTGATATCTATCCCCAAAATCGTTCTACGTGACAACTAAAATACAACATCCAGCAGGTGGTAATTTTTACCGAATGTTTGAATGAAAAACCAGAGCACCATTACCTTTGAAACCGACAAAATGCCACTGAATCTTCTCCTGTTGCAATTATAAAATTAACTATGCATAGGAAAATAGTAAAAATACATCACTTACCAGTACAAATCATACGTAAAGTTGTCCTTCAGCAGCGGAGTCTTGCTCTGGATGAACTTCTTGATGAAACCGTACTGCCTGGCAATGTTCTTACATTGGCTCAAGGCCACTCCGTACGCACTGGTTCCCTTCAGTTCGGCCATCTCACTCGGGCCAAAGTACATAACCGTCGAGTAGCGATCCGGCAGCACGTCCAGGTACGGCTTCCACACACTATTCGGCTGGAAGCGCTCCGTAATCAACAGCAAAGCCAGCATTAAGTTGGACAAATTCTGCACCATCATCACCGGAATGTCCTTCATAATGTCCGGAATCTTGCTGTCGGCCGTGACCGAGAAAATCAACTTTCTCGGAACGGTCACAAACATCTCTCCCTCCTTGAAATCCCGGGTGGCTTCCAGTCCCAGTTCAAAACCGGAGAATTCCGAAATTTTAACACCATCAAATTCGCAACCGATGCTCTTGGCCCATCGACAGAATGCCTCGATGTTGGCCTGCCGTGGTTTGCCATTGTTGGTCTTCAACTTTAGCTCGATTCCAGCTTACGGATTCGCTCCAGAACGGCATACATATCCTGATATTGCTTGAACTGCTCGTTCATATTGGTCGTCTTAAGGAAGCTATGCTTGATAAGCGAATCAACCAGCGAGTTGAGCTCGTTCTGCTTGCTCATCGATAACTTTTTACCTCCCATAGTGGACATTGTTGGACCGGTCATAGCCAGTTACTCGTGAAAGTAGGTGGTGTAGATGGGAGCGCCGCAAATTTCCTCGAATCTGGTGACGGTGATTTATGTCTTTTTAAAACGATAGACACTTTGCTGCAGCTGCTGGTACGCAGAGAATGGGAAATGACAACGAAAGCCAACAGCACGCGAGTGTGTTATTTAGTAACCGTTTGAGCTAGCCGTCTGCTCTGCGAAAAGTGGGACGTATTCATCAAATGACCTACCACTCAAATGCCATAACTTTTATGCCAAAGACAGTAAATATCTAGGGTTTTTTTCATTAGGGCGTATCTACAATTGAGAGATTCTCTCCGGGCTCGCTCTCTTTCATTCATTACAGCGCCATTATGAAACTTACGATGCATTCTTTAGTACAGATCGAAACACAACAGTGCTGGCTAGCATACTCTACAAATAGTTGAATGAAAAACGTAAAGGTGATTGGTTTATGAATGAAAGAGAGCGATCCCGGAGAGAATCTCTCAATTGTAGATTCGCCCTAATGAAAAAAAACCCTAGATATAATCGCTGGCGCAAATTTAATCTTATTCTAAAAAGCTACACAAAAATCTCCAATGATGAATACGTCCCCCAGAAGGTTATAAATAAAACACACAGATAACGTGCGAGGAAAATCTTCCCGAGTTACGAAAACTTGAACTTCACTACAGCGGAACAACTTTCTTTCATTTAGCACTCCCTTATCGATATCGAATTCTACAATCAATAATAACACAACTGACATACGGACAGCCTCTCAGATGCCGAACAGAAATTCCTCGCGATCCGTTATATTCACACAAGCCACCCACGCACGACGTTCGCCCGATACGAAGGAAAATAATTTTTCTGGTATAAATTAATCTCCCCCCGTCTCTTCAACCACGGGGAAGTACTCAATGAACCGCGCTAAGGAAAACGATTAATGGGACGGTATTTTGTTGTGAGATGTACCGTAAGAATTCACAATAAGAAGCACGTAAATTTACGAATGCGGCCCACGAATTACAAAAGCACAATGAACTCCCGGCGAAGAGAACCGACTGTCACACGGACGGAGGACACTGACTTTTCCTTATTTTCCGTATTCAACGGGATTCAGAGACACGGACCTGTTGCACGTTTGCCTCTGCGTTTTCCAAACACTGAAATTTACGCACCAAAGGACAACACTTCCGCGACAAAACTTAATGCTGAAACACTCGAATTAATTTCAAAAATAGTGTTCACGTTATTCGGACTGGAACCGTCGGTGTAGTTATTTATGTTGCTTTCGAAAGACAAAAAAACAAATGTGATGCAAAATCTAACCGCACGCAGTTTGCACCCACACACTTATGTAACTTCACTGTCAAAATATTGCCGGCGATGTTGTTTGTGAATGAAATGGAAAGCGGAACGATGAACAGGGATGAAAGTAGGGGTGCGCCTGAAATAGTTACTATTTGGAACACAGTAATAAATTAGTAAAACAGGAGAAAATACGTTGAATGTTGAGAATGTAGATAAAAATACATCAGATATTAACCACAATATATTAAATGTAGCAATACCACCAAAATGAAGAGGAGTTGTAATATAAAAGTTCGGTTTTGGTAATCTCTCCGTGGTAGTTAACCCACACTGATGGAAAAAACCTTTTGAAATACATAATTTATGCCTTATGAAACATCACAAACTGACTTATTTTTCACTTCATAAGGTTACCACAAATTTCAAAAGGACTCGTATGAAATCTTACATATTCAAAACAATGTTTATACGTTTATCGTAATAGTTGCATAGAAGCACCTTATGATTTTCATAATCGTCACATTGGATGTAAAAACATATGACAATTTTATAAAACAATGAACATGGCGCAACTAAGAGACATTATTTTAATAATTAACGGACACAAACGAATGCGAGGTAATACTATTCTCACTTATTTTAAACTAAATTGATTATTAGAAATCAGATGTAGCCGTTGCATGTGTATCCATCCTTAACACAATTTGAATGATTTTATCTACTCAAATCACTTATTCTAGTTACCACGGCAACTTATAGAACAATAAGGCGACTATAAGAATATAATGCACCTGCTGATCGTCGGAATCTATTGCAACAAAATCGTATGGCTTTCTTGCGTATGGCAGGAAGCTTTGAATTATTAATGCAGCACGGTTTGACAAGCAACGGCAGCGATAAAGAGGCGAAACGGGTGGAGGTTAGACGTAATCTTGGTTGTAATATATTTATTCCTAGAATGATAGCGAGGTACTTTTTGAATTGTAAATAAAGACGGTTGAATCTTCATTTCTTCATTTATTGTGATAAAAGCAAGGAATAACCTCTGAAAATAATGAATATCGAAGCATGTAATGAGAGACAAACATTACATAACAAACGCACGTGTTTTTCCATCATATTCCACAACAATGTGTTTCATAAGGCTGTGTATTGAAAATCATATGATAGTTGTATTCAAAAGATTGCAGATAACAAACAACATGTTTCATAAGGTAAAAGTATGAAATTCAAACTGATTCCTTGTGGCTAAATTTCATAAGGTTTTTAATGAACTTCGTTAGTTTTTTTCGCCAGTGCAGATTAGATTAGATCTGAAAAACAAAGTAGCTGCATAGACTAACTCTAAGACCAGTATGTCCCGAACAAATACGATGTTTTTCTTGGCTCAGTCAGTACTAGAACATCGGTCCCAAGCTCGGTCCCAAGCTTAATAATGCGCCCCTTGTAATGAGCTCACACGAACACACTCTCAAATATTCTGTCAAAATAACACAGCAAATCAAAACAAAGGCGCAAATATGTATAGCAAGGTGTTGACTTCAAGGTATACTTCGGACCAAGGGGTTCTACAACAGTAAACCAATTTCAAATAGGTAGTTGCATATTGATTGTTGGTAGCTCGGTAACGACCGATAGCACAATTGACGTCGTCCGAGATACCATGGCAACAAGTAAATAACAAACTCGTTGCTAGGTTCTTAGTACATAAGCATGGGTACCATGGTAACGAATAAACAACCTGGGAGGGTATAATTATGATTTTGTCACCCAGCGCTGTTAGTCTATATTCTACCGTCAAGATCGTTATAATAAATTAGTAATACCGTTTCTCTAACCCGACTTTTCTTGCTCTGCAAGTTTTACCTACAAGAAGATCAGCGCCAACATTAAATTAGGGTGACTCTGCTTTTGCAAACAACGGCTTTCGTAGTCATTTTTGAGAAGATTCGGATACTGACGCACAGAATTAAACACGCAGGTGCTGTCGTTACGGTGTTCAAAAACAGAGTGAAAAGTTTATTCTGTTTCAAGATACATAGTTGTCAAATAGTCAAGATGTATTTACTTATAACAGTGATTTTAAATGAAATGCACTCTAAGAATAATTGTGATCAGATTTGATCTCAACAACCCTCTTTAATCTAATCACTATTCGATCTCTAAAGTCAAACAATGTTTCTTGAATGTAAATGCAGTAAGGGAAGGTCCATTAATTACGTCACGCAGTAGGGGGAGGGGGTTTGAGAGAACGTGACGATCCATACAAAAAAATTTGAAGGTTCATACAAAAAACGTGACAAGGGGGGGGGTTGAAAAAGGCAATTTTTGCGTGACGTAATTAATGGACGTTCCCTAAGACCCTTGGTCAAAACGTTTGCTGGCTGGTCACCGCTTGGTATGTATCGAACGATTACCTTTTTCATCTAAACGCATTCCTTAATGAACTGGAGTTTTACATCAGTGTGTTTCAGCTTTCTAGACGGCGTCGCTGATCCAGCTATTGCGATTGTCGATTGATTGTCTTCATATATGCCAATAGCCTGACTGTCACGCAACCCCAATTCCTCGAAAATTTTGTTGATCCACAGTGCTTCGCAGATACAGTCGGCTAAAGCGTTGCATTCTGATTCGGTAGAAGAAAGTGCAATCGTCCTTTGCTTCCTCGTGCTGCAAGATGTCGATGGACCAAATATCTGGAACACATGTCCTGAAACAGAGTGGCGATCACGGGGATCAGTCGCTCAGTTTGCGTCCCCAAACCGACCTGATCAGCTGATTCCTGTCGACAGTAGATCAAACCATGCTGTGTATTCTTCTAGTATTCTTTTCAGATGCAACTAATGCTCTTGTAACGGGTTACACTGAAACTGACTGAAATAGGACACAGCTGAACTAAGATTAGAACGCGATGTCACCATAAGATAGGTTAAGCAACCTATCAACTCCCGGTATGGCTTCTCTAGGTTTTGCTGTTCCTCCGGTCTCTGTAACTGTAAGTTAGCACACATAGGGGTGGAGGCAGACTTGCATGATTCCATTCTGAAACGACGAATAACTGCTTCGGTATAGCCCGGTTGACTTAGTTTCATTACGCCCTTGCTCGCATTCCGTTCGATTCTGATTCCTAAGAACAATTGCGCTTCACCGAGATCTACCATACGGAATTCACGCTGTAGCATTTTCTTCAGCTTCTGCACTTGGGCCAAATCCTTGCAGATTATGAGGACGCATTACTGTCCAGCACGTACAAGCAACTGTCCTCCGACCCACGCTGAAATCCAATTCCAATCGCAAACTCGTTGAATCTTTTTTTCCATGCCTTTGAGACCTGTTTCAGCCCGTAAATTGATTTGCTCAGCTTACATACCATATTTCCCTCCTCAAATCCTTTGGGCTGACGCATGTATATGGGCTCGCTGGGCCACCCGTTAAGAAATGCGGCTTTTAAGTCCATTTGATGAACGACAAGGTGGTGCTGGTTTGCTAAGGCGATCATCATTCGAACAGTAGACATCCTGATGACGAGAGAGTAGGTCTCACCAAAGTCGAACCCATATCGAGTAAAACCCTTGGCAACCAATCTTTTGATAATCGACCCATCAGAATCCGTTTTCAGCCGAAAAACCAAGGGGTGGATCGCTCAGCACAATTTTCTCCTGTGCTATTTTTTTTGAGTGTGTCAACAAGCGTTGCAATGTTCTGGGAGTTCCCGTAATGTGCCGAAGGTGCCGATGTGTTGACAGCCCAAATTGTTATTTTCTGCTGAGCCTGGCACCCAGGCAATGCATATTGTCAAGGTTGCTGGTTTTATATTTCTTCAAGCTCAACTGTCAAAAGTGTGCCTCAGTGTGCCACAAATGTGGTATGGATTGAAAATCGAAGTGCCGCTGTAAGGAAACATATTCGTCTAGTGTGTAAGACATCGTGGCTGGCACACTGTTCTCAGCGACTTACCCTTGCGAAAAACCCATTTACAGTCAACGGGCTTGCAGCCGCTGGGAAGGTCAACCAGCTGCCAAGTTGCATTTTCAGCAAGCGCTCTCATCTCTTCGTCTATTGCTTCCCTTCATTCCGGCCAATCGGGACGTAACTTCTGCTCTTCGATGGTCTCAGGAACGTTTTCCATATAGCTATCCGCATTGAGTGCAAAAGCAACGCACGAATACTCATTCAGCTTGACTGGTGGATTTCGAACACGTTGATTTCGATGAGGTTCTAAAGGATCTTGCTCGTACTGCTCCAGTCGCATTTCATCCTGACAGTCGTTGAATTCTTCCTCTTCATCCACGTCAACAGCTTCCAGCTGCTCCACAACAGGATCCGCTGCTGTTGAGGAATCACCAATGAACCTGGCGAACAATCGGACGATGAATCTGATGATGGATTGACCAAGGAACCTGTCGAGGGATCACCCAATGAACCTGCTAGTTCAACACTGATACTGCTGCATTTCGAACTCGGTATCTGAATCACTTTACTGGACGTGAACGGTAACTCCTCCACAACCACATCTCGAGCGATGAAAACTTTCCGACCATCCCACAATCGATAGCCGTTTACACCATACCCGACGAAATGACAGCTCGTACTTCTGGTTTCCAGCTTGTTCCACTTTTCGTTTGGTATAAAACTGAAAGCTCTTGCACTGAAAATGCAAAACTTCGAGACATCAGGCTTGTGGCCGTACCACATTTCGTATGATGTCTTGTTGGATGGTAATGCTGCTGTTGGATTCCGGTTAATCACGTAGACTGCCGCCAGAACTGCTTCACACCACAGTGCCTTCGATATTCCCGCATCTTCGATCATAGTCCTTGCCCTGTCCATCACCGTTGAACCGTTCGCTGACACCGTTCTTTTGTGGTGTATATGAAACGGTGTACTCAAGCTGTATGCCCCGTACGCGGCAGAAATCACGGAAGGCGGCACTTACATATTCACCTTCACCAGATTTCGGAAAAATTTAACAGATATCTGTAAAAAAAATTACCAGATTTCGGTAAAATTTTACAGAAATTCGTGAAATCGGATTACCGAACGTACAGCTGTTGAGAATTCGGTAAAATTTTACAGATTTCTTTAAAAAAATCAAGGTGTGTAGGCTAACATTACCCAAGTAACCATGAGGCTGTAATAGCAGGCATATATAGGGCATGCATTACGTCTAGTGCATCATTGAAGTTGGATTAAAGCTGGAAAGGGCCCCACTAAGATCGAACTAATGCTATATCTTTTGTAATGCCAATAGGCATTGCTAAAGTAACATTATTGCATTGGTAATGCATCACTACATTCTTAAGCTAATCTAACGCTTTATTACTTGACAAATCTAGACAAAATCGTCAAAAGGTCGATAGTAACATTTGTAAACAATGACATAAAACGTAAATTTCCTGGAAATGCCAGGTTGCTAACATCTACCTCCACGACCACCGGGAAGGTAAGAACTCCTTGTATCTATTTCTACACTCCGCCACATAATCTTAAGAATTTCATAAGGTTCAACAACTAATGAGCGATGCTTTTGAATTTCATAAGGTTGCTTTATGAATGGATTTTGTTTCACACGACGTTGTTCTTGTACGACTTTAAGCATTCATGTTTTCAAGTGTAGATATATACTAGTGGGCAAGTCACTTGACCCATAACCCCCACGTTCAAGGTTCGAATCCCGGTTGCTGAATATTTTTATTTTTGCAACATCATTATATTTCATAAGGTAAAGTTATGAAACTCATACTGATTTCTTATAGCAAATAATCATAATGCAATCTTATGAATATCGAAAGTTTATTTCGCTGAGTGTAGTGCTATTTGGTTCGTGGGAGCAAGCAGATCCCAGAAAAATACGCTAGAAGTCGACAAAAAGTTTTCATAAGGGCCAATGTCGCATACGTAAACAATGACTTTTCCTGCAAATTTCTCGAGAATGCTAACTTAATCATGGTGAATTATGACGATGATTGTACAGAACAGGAGTTCCTCTTTATAATAGAAGTGAGTAGTTTACTTGAGCAAGTTAGCATTTTCAAGAAATTCGCAAAAGAAGCCATTGTTTACGTTTGCGACATGATGGCCCTATGAAAACTCCATGTCGAAGTCATTGTTTACAAATGTTACTTTCGACCCCTTTTGACTATTTTGCCTAGAAATGTTGAATTGATGCGACTCCGCTTTACCGATGTTAATTTTGGGTTGAATAAGTTGCAATAATAAATATAATGCTTGTGGTTACTTGGGTTACCCGGATAAAATAACCATACAATTACAATAAAATAATATAAAAGTAACATTTAAATCTATTGCCGACCATGAATCGTATTGTTCATGTATCAGGTAAATGAAGAAATGAATATTGTCATCCAGAATAGATGTGCTATTCACCCTAAATGCTAAATTTTCAACAAATGTGAAACAATAAAATCAATAGTAATTGACTCAGATTTGTTCGGAAAAAACAATTTTTCTATGGTTAAGATACATAACAACCCTGATTCTATTGTCAATGTCGCAATTTACATTAGATTCTATTGTGAAAACAATAACTTTTATTGTCATCTTATCGTCATGAACAATATAGTCAATTTTACATACGATTGATTCTATCGTATGGTTACAATACATTTAATTGTAAATCTATGAGAATTTTTTTTACGGGTATCTCCGCCGCTGCATGCGGATTTCTTGTAAGCGGCGCAATAGATCATTGCACGAAGACGTCATCAATGCAGTTTTGACAGAGCTTGTTCACGTGGACTTAGAATATTTTCGGTAAGATCGGTTTGAGATTTTGTGCTCAGAATTTGATGCGATTGAATTTAACTTGCCGGAAAACAGACACCAGTGCTTATTTTTACTTCATTTCCTGAATATAATCATACAGAATCCGGAAAAAGCCAATGAAAAATTTCGTTTGAGCGGTCCAAATTCTAACATCTTGTAAACAAGCTTCCTAAACTGTCAAAAACAAGTGAGGTTAGCAGATTCGGTGCAATGTTCTATTGATTTATTTTCAGTGAAGATAGAAGTCAAGCGAACCAAATGTCTGGCAACATTGACCGCAAATACGCAACGCAAAAGAAGTGAACGAAAACATAAACAAACAAAAAACCTCAGTCACCAATCACAGCGCAGAAATTGGAACATACATTGACCGTAAAAGCAGATGCCTCTGCGCTTATCAGTGGAGGAAAATTTATTTAATAATTTAATCAAGAACAAAGCCTCAGGAAATAAGTGACTGCCCTCTCAATCAAGTGAAAGCAAGCTCTGGCAGTATTTTCTAAACAACGGTGCGTGAGATTAGATGCCCTAGAACATCTATAGAGTAATCATGCTCTTCGCTGCTGACGTCCGTCGAGTTGGCATAGCCCAACTGTTGTTGGGATTCCTGACACACCTGGCTGCTGGCCAGGTGTTCTACTATCAACCGGAACAGGTGCATCTGGCATTTGGGGAGTCTACCAGCGAGATAGTGGTAACATGGAGCACCATGACGGCAACGAACGAATCCGTGGTGGAGTACGGCATTGGAGGATTCGCACTAAGGTATGTACAGTTTTTTTTTTTTTTGTTACGATTCTAGAGACGATAGTGCAGAACATGTTACTCATTTTATTACTGTATGACTTAGGGCAACTGGAACGGAGGAGAAGTTTCAGGATGGAGGCTCAAAGAAGCACACGCAGTACATTCATCGGGTGGTGCTGCGAGATTTGCAGCCATCGTCGCGCTACGAGTACCATTGCGGAAGCATGGTGGGTTGGTCGCCGGAATTTTATTTCCACACGGTTCCGGAGGGCTCGGACTGGGCACCTTCGCTAGCTATCTTCGGTGACATGGGAAATGAAAACGCACAGTCAATGGCTCGGCTGCAGGAAGACACCCAGCGACACATGTACGACGCGATCATACACGTTGGGGACTTTGCGTACGACATGAACTCGGACAACGCCTTGGTCGGCGATCAGTTCATGAACCAGATACAGTCGATTGCGGCCTACACACCGTACATGGTGTGTGCCGGAAATCACGAGGAAAAATAGTAAGACAATAACAGTATAAAATTTAAAACATATTTTGACAAACTTCTTTCAGTAACTTCTCCAACTACCGAGCCCGGTTCAGCATGCCGAGCGGAACGGAGAACATGATGTACAGCTTCAATCTAGGGCCGGTCCATTTCATCGGCTTCTCGACCGAGGTATACTACTTCATGAACTATGGACTGAAAACCCTAATCAACCAGTACGAGTGGTTGCGCCGGGACCTGGAGGAAGCAAACCGGCCGGAAAACCGTGCCCAACGACCCTGGATCGTCACCTACGGCCACCGACCGATGTACTGCAGCAATGATAACGATAACGATTGCACCCATAGTGAGACGCTAGTGCGCGTGGGCCTGCCCTTCACGCACTGGTTCGGTCTGGAGGACCTGTTCTACGAGTACGGCGTGGACGTGGAGATTTGGGCCCACGAGCACTCTTACGAACGGCTGTGGCCCATCTACGATTACAAGGTAGGCTCTGCTCGTTGCGTTAGGCACTATCGGTGCAATTTGGTTGGTTTTATTATCGTTTTCATCGCCGCATGGTTTGATCCGGGTCTGCAGGTGAATTTCGGTAGTAAATTTATTTGAAGGAAGAGAAATCTATTTTTCTTCGATGGAATTTATGCTCGAAATACTACTGCTGGTGGCTTGCTGCCATTCATTAGGGCTCGTTTGCCAGTAGCTAAATATCGAGTGCTTTTTAAAACAGAACGGATCTGATTTAGTAAACAAACAGGGGACGTAAGATTCTAAACGTTAACTTCCTGAAACCCTTAGCACTTTCATGCAAGCTAGGGCCACCAACACAAGGAATAACATTTCCCTATCATGATGGTGACGCTACTTTCCGTGAGGGTGCTGAGAATTTTCAGAAATTTACGTTTGAAGCTTACTTCCCCTTTTTGTTTACAAAATCAAATACGTCTGTTTGAAAAAGTACTCGAGAAATATCACAAAAATGATGTGTGATGAACCTATAACTTCATTAAACAGCTCATTGCTCTAACCTTCATTTCTGTGGCGGAGTAATTTGTCTGCAACTCGTTTTAAGTTTTACGGCGAATGAAAGGCAAATGAAATGCTCCTTTTAGATTTCTAGATATGAAAGTTAGAGCAATGTTTTGCTCGGCAAAGCTGTAGTGCAAGTCAAGTGCGAAATGGACTAGTGGCAAACGAGTCCAACTGATAGTGAATTCGTTTTCGATCCAGTTCCAAACTGGATGGGGTATCAAAATTGGGTCGGCTTGTTGTAATGAGATCTATACCTATAGACCTCATTGGGCTTGTTGTGTGTTAAACGTCAGTGTGTATGGTTTTATTTGTCACTCGTATCGAATTGAGGTTTGCGCTGATAATAAGTTCGGGTATCGTAGGTTGGAACTGGTTCCAACCTAGGTTCAAAAACGAATTCGATATGAGTCAAGAAGAGTGGCAGCACGTTGTAAACATTCCTTGACTGCGCTAGTATCGCTATTTTCATTATGAATGAATGCCTGTGTGCTTCCGTTTCTCAAAACACACTACGTTCCTATGATGTTTTGGCCGAACCCAAGGATATTCTGGGGTGGTACAAGACGAATGGTGTCAATTTCGTGCCGAAGAATCTTAATCTCCCAAACTGTCCAGAGTTGCGGCCAATTTAAAAATATTTGGATATAATTAACCACGAACTTCGTAAGCATCCTAAAGTTGTCACTACAGAACAGGAAATGTTGAAGCCTTGGGTCGAGGCGGAAGTCAAGTAGAAGTAAGTGATGACGTTCGTCATGTCATTGTTTAAGGGCCGCCGTCTGTCATCCCCATGATGGTTCCGAACCTGTCACTGATTGTGTTGAAGATGCGCGCGCTCCAGAAGTTAGGAAGGAGAAAATCCGTTCAACCCAATTCGTCCGCCTGCCGTACACAGGACTTCATAATTTTCTACCAAAACTTCGGTGGGATTAATTTTTATGTCCTTGACTACCGTTTGGCTACCGCTGCTCGCTGCTATGATGTTATCGTCCTGAACGAGACTTGGCTCGATGGTCGCTCACTTTCCAACCAAGGATTTGGACCCGATTATGAGGTTTACCGATGCGATAGCAATCCCAACAACAGCATAAAATCTACTGGAGGTGGTCTTCGAATAAGCGGTTCGATGCAGATTGAAGGCGAAACCTATTGAAAATAACGAATGGGAGTGTTTGGAGCAGATCTGGCTCACTGGTAGACTATTGGATGGACAATGTTTCTGTGTTGCTGTGTATATTCCACCTAATCGGAGAGGTGATACCGAATTCATTGAGGCGCATTGCCGCTCCGTTATCCGCTCCGTCTATAGTTGAAAACTCGGCTTCAACGGCTGAGTTTATGGTGCTAGGTGACTTCCATTTGGCCAGAATTTTGTGGAAATCGTCTCACAGTGGCTTTCTCCATCCTGACTGCGAAAGATTCGTGCTTCATTCAGAAGTTTTACATCTTCTCGATTGCTATAGCGTGGCAATTTATTTATTTATTTATTTATTTAATATCATACATCAACAGGCTTCTATGCCCCAATGATGTGTTGTTGATCTCATAAAAAAACATAAACATACAAATAACACATTAATAGCTTATCTAAACACATGAAAAAATCTAGTCCGAAGTGTATCACGTGAAATGTTGAAATCAAATTCCATTGCCACCCGATTAAAAATCCTTTGTAGGCTAGTAATGGCGCTGTTTTGTCCGTAATTAGTGCGGTGATGTATTGGTTGCAGCAGGTGATTGTTCCGCAAGTCTCTAGGTCGCACGAAGAAATTTATTTGTCCTCGGATTCCGGGACAATCCACTCGATTCTGCAAAATGTCGGAGATAAGGAGAGCCTTGCCAACATTTCTTCGTGTAGTTAGGGTATCCAGCCTTATTAGTTGACACCGATTCTCGTAGCTTGGCAGACGAATTGGATCATTCCACGGCAATCATCGTAATGCGAATCGAATAAATCGCCGTTGAACTGATTCAATTCTCTCGATTTCATTTTGGTAGTGAGGGCTCCAAACAGTATTCCAAACTAGAACGAACCAACGCACAGTAGAGTGCTTTTAAGCAGTAAATGTCGCTGAACTCGTGAGTTAGACGAAAAATAAACCCTAGGTTTTTCGAGGCTTTGTTCACTATGAATGACACATGTTGCTTGTACGTCAATTGGGAGTCAAGTCCTTAATTTGATCCACTCTTTCCAAAAGAATTCCAGCGAAGGAATAATTGTGACTATTGGATTCTTCAATCGTGAAAATGTGATAATCGAGCCTTTTTCAGGATTAACGATCATAGGATTCCTTTGGCATCAATCAACAAAATAGTCCAACTGCTGTTGCAGAAAATGCGCGTCAGCTTCTGAGCGAATGTTGAGGTAAAGCTTGAAGTCGACCGCAAAAGAAAGTCTCGGTCTAGCCAGAACTGCGTTCACGTCGTTGAAGTGAAAAAAGAAAGATGAGTGGTCCAAGATGACTGCCTTGTGGAATTCCTGATATGATAGGAAATGATGCTGAGGTGGATTCACTAATGACTACTTGCGAATGACGACCAATCAAATAAGAATGGAGCCAATTTAAAAGTCTTCCATGCATTCCAAACCTTTCAAGCTTCGCCACAGCAATTTGGTGGTTAACCTTGTCGAATGCTGCAGATAGGTCCAAATAAAGTACGTCCGTTTGTGCTCGATCAAGCATACTATCCGTCACATAAGAAGTGAGACACAATAGGTTTGAAGTTGTTGAACGACTGGGGAAAAAACCATGCTGATCCGTGCTCAGGGGTTGCTTGCAATGGAAGAACAGTCGGTCTATCACAACTACACTGATAGGCAAAATAAAGTGCCCACCTCATCGTTTTTTTAATTTCTTTCATTTACTTGGTTCAAATTAAAGTAAACACACTGTATTTTTTTTATTATCTTATCTTTTATGTTCTTTTTAAGTTTTTCTTATGGAATACTGCAAAAAAAACGAGTTTTACTTAAAGAAAAAAATCAATTTGTGTTGAAAAAAAAAACAGTGACAAAATAAAGTGCCCACTTCATTTAGGCTACAGGAAACATAAATTAAAGTAAAATAAAAGCATTTCAATAATTGATGTGGCGCTTCGACATGCTCTCGACCAGGTTCTTTAGGTGCTGTGGATCTAGCTCTTCCCAGGCGCGCTCCAGGGCTTCAAAATAGTTATTTTTATTGGTAACACCACTTTTGTCAACCCTGGCATCGAGAATCGCCCACAAATTCTCGATGGGATTGAGGTCCGGGCTTTGTGGAGGCCATTCCAGCGGTTCGATTCGACAAAACCGGAAGAAAGACTTGGTCTTCTTGGCAGTATGCTTCGGGTCGTTGTCCTGCTGGAATACGAACTTCTCTTCAAGGCCCGTCTGGATCAGCAAAACCTCCAGATTTTCTCGCAGGATGTTGATGTAAGAATCTGCCGTCATTATCCCGTCGATTTTCTAATGCTTCCCACTCCACCCCACGAAAACACTCCCAGACCATCACATTTCCTCCTCCATGCTTCATCGTGCCTTGGATGTGGCGCTCCTGATCTGCACGAAACACGAACCCGCCGCTTTCGGTTAAACAGCTCGAATTTTGATTCGTCCGTCCAGAGAACCGTTTTCCAGAACTCTAGGGGCTTATCAGCATGCTCCTTAGCAAACTTAAGCCGTTTGGCTTTGTTTGCCTTGCTGATAAATGGGCGCTTCCGGGCAAGTTTGCTATTCAACCCCTGTGCTACGAGACGGCGACGAACAGTTCGACCGGAAACTGATAACTGAAGGGTTTCCTGGATCTCGCGGACATTTACCTTCGGGTTCTTCTTGACTTCGCGCATGATCTTGGTGTCCGTTCTCGCATCCGTTTTCCGCTTCCTGCCTCTGCCCGGGTGATCCACCACTGATCCAAACGTTTTAAGCTTCAGAAGAATTTTGCCAACCACTGCCTTACTGATACTGTGCTTCTTAGCGACAGCCCGGTGCGATTCACCGTTTTGCACATCACGAACGACCAATTTTCGGATACACAAGGGAATTGCTTTCGAAAGCACTGCGTTCTCCATTTTTTTCAATTGAATCAAATGCGATCACGTATACAAATGCACCAGGTTGAGCCGTTTGCTTCAAAATTTGGGACATATCGAAGTCATTTGCAACAACTGTCAAGCTTGACGTTTGCCGCTCGGTTTTTGTATTAGCTGTGTTGTTAAATTCACCAATTACCTTTGGTGAGTTAATTTGATGAGTTGCGCTGTCAGTGTTTGTATCGTATCGTGCAACCGTGACACATGATTCATTAGTTTGCTACACAGTTTTTGTTGCACATATATTTGAGAGTGTGCGTGTACTGTAATAAAATCATTGCTTTCGCACACACTCACCAGGATAGTGGGAACTAAAGAGAAAATCAAACTAAACTAAATTTGAAATCTACTTGGAGTTAATATCTCCGGCATGCTTTGCTTTGCAGCCTAATGTATTGCGTTTCATTCATCTGATCACTCGGATATCCCTGAAAAAATCTAAAAACCACTTCTTTTCCAGAACGAAAATCGGTACTTCGTCAACAGCTTCTTGGATGCTTTCGTTCCAGGCCCGGAATCACATACAGTTGGTATATATATTTGATGTCTGTGGTAGGAGAGGACATGAATAATTTATGGGTAGATTTTCTGATTTGGCCATTGCTTTATACTTCTTCTAAGACAATCTACAGTTGTTTAATTTGTAATTGTGATTGTAATTGTAATTTCTCAGTCCCCGCCCTGGCAGACCACTGTCCGCCCATATGCGTTTGGGCTAGGCTAGAACCTACAAAGTCTACCCGTTGATATGTCCTAGAGCATATAGCACACCGGGATCTTCCACAAGCAGGCGCCGTTTATTAACTAACCAGTCCCTACAAGTGTTAGATTCATTACATAGAGGATACTAGGAAGCAGAAAGTGAAGCGAGAGAGAGAAGGGCTGTTGAATGTTGAAACGAAAACGAAATAATGATTTAGTGATCATTGTAATTGATAAGTTCAACTATGAATAGTTCTCATCTTTTTCTTCTCCTATTGGTTGTTGTTGCACTGATATTGCAATTTTTGTCATCCAACTTGCTCTTTGATTTCCACTACCGCTCGTATATTGTGCGGGACGCTTTTAAATACATGGAAAGATAGCAAACATAATAAACATACATTAATTGTTATGTTATGTATTCTCCGTGCGAGGAGTAACGATTATGATGTAGAAGGAGATGTTCGCTCATCACCATGAGGCACCAAGAGTGAACATCAATGTTTTTGGCTAGAATGAAAGATGTGAAGAGAAAGTGTTGAAAGTTCCGTCAGAGTGCGGCATGTAGGAAAATCTAAAATATGTTTTTGAAAATTGAGCGAAATGGCATGTATCCAATGATACTCGAACCATGAACGTCAATCCTTGCCTAACATCCCACTGCGGGGTAGGTTGTAGCAACGGAATAAGTCCGCCACTTCAACAGGCAAAAATTGACGCATGGAAAGACGCTCATGTACCACTGTGGCTTGTATAGTTTATTCTTAGCGATCTATTGTGTGCACTCTGTTTACTGATGCGCACATGGGAGAGGAATGTTTTCGAGTGAACGTGTTGTTGTTTTGGCTGTCTGAAGTGTACTGGTTTATTGTTGTTCGCATTAGGGTGGTACATAAGAAACTTAAACTAACAGGGTGTATCTAATACAACATCTCCCCTTTTCAAAAAGTTAATAAAAAAATAAAGTACATAGTATAATCTGAAAATTCCGCTGGCTTTCTGATCTCCCTCCTCGGTCGAGTCTCGGATGTTGAGGGCAGTTTCTGCTGTTCGTCGATGATCTGATGTCTCTCGGATACTAATGTTGTTTGCGATGTACCTTCTGAGGATGACCTTGTCACTGCTTGGCCCATTTTTGTTGTAATCACGTCTTTCGAACACCGTTTGCTTTTGGGTTGAGGTTGGTTCCTTCGCGGGCTCCTCGCTTTGTATGTGTTCAGACGCGTGGCTTCTCCCAGATTTAACATGTACCGCACTTCGTCTGTAGACTCCGCCATCCTTAGTTTGTACTTCGCAAGACTGGTCTGGCCATTTGCGAACCAACGTAGCTTGTTCCCATTGCTTGCTCAAATCTGGCCTTCGCTGAATAATCACATTGTCACCAACTTGCAAGTCTGGAAGGGTCTTCGCACTTTTGTCGTAGCTTGCCTTGACCACTTTTCTCTTGTGTGCAATCCGTTCCTCGACACGCGATGCTTGTTGTGGCTGCAACTTATTTGTGATGACAGGCACTGCACCACGTGTATTTCTGGACAAAATTCGTTGATTGGGACTGGTACCAACTGCATTCGGTGTGTTGCGATGCTGCTGTAATGCTTGCCAAAAATCAGTTTCGCTTTTAGTGCACTTTTTAAACAGCTGCTTCATAGATTTGACCGCTGATTCCGCTTTCCCATTTCCTTGGGCGTGGTATGGTGATGATGGCACGTGCTTGAAACTCCAATCTTTGGCAAACTTACTCCATTTGTCATTGTCGAACTGGGTCCCATTGTCAGTAACCACCACTTGTGGTGTCATATGTCTCGCAAAGTTACGCTTGCAAGAAGTGACGATGGTCTTTGTCTTCATGTCGCTGATGAAATCTACTTCGATGAAGTCCGAAAAACTGTCTGCCGTAACCATCATGATAATCTTCTTCCCTTCCTGCTTGATTTCCCCCAGATCAATATTCACTCGCTGGAACGGATACTCCGGTATCTCGTGCGTCATCATCGGAGGCTTGCACTGACTGGCGCTAAATTCCATGCACACCTCGCAGTTTCGCACGTAGTTGCTAATCTGATCGGCCATTCCTGGCCAAAATAATGACTCTCTAGCTGCACGCAACGTATAGTCGATTCCCAGATGCGCCACGTGCAACTTTTCAATCAGCTTCTTCCGGAGACATTTTGGTACCAAAATTCGGTCTCCCTTGAAAATTACTCCTCGGAACGTTGTTAGCTCGTTCTGGAATGTTCGATATGGCAGCAATTCGTCATTCAATTCTTCCTTCCTTTCTGGCCAGCCTTCCATTAGGACTCTCATCAGGTTGCATAGAGTTTGGTCCTTTTTAGTTTCTGCGGCTATTTGTTCGAACCGTTCGTCTGAAAGATTGATTAGCTCCACTACGTTCGTGCTTGCTATTGCATCAAAAGCAGCATCCACCTTCTCCATCTGTAGCACATCCTCGTCAAGATTATTGGTTGGCTTCTCAGTGGCAGTTCTGGACAGCAAATCTGCAATATACATCTCGCTTCCTTTCTTGTAACGCATTTATTTCTTAATTAACTAATCACACGTACAACGTTTCTAACGGATATCTTAACTTAACACATAATCGAAATTAATTTCTACCGCGCCTGGCCTTCACACGATCGGTGGTCTGTTGATATCTGCCTATTACGAAAATCCACTCTGGTCATCAGGTGACTGCTGGTGACGCCTGTGCGATGTTTCCGATCGGGTCCATGAGTGACCACTCATGATCGCCGCAGTTCTCACTCTCGCTGGATATCGGCAGCCTCGTCGATGCCGATAGAAACAAACAGCAACGCACGATTCAAGCGCTCTCCATCAGCCGATCGGTGACCCATATTCTGCTCCGTAGTGTTTCTGCAAATTAGGTCACAATTGTGCATCGCAAAAACGGGGATGTAGCCAGGAGGGGCTACATTCAAACACTGATCGTGTCGCTTGCACGCAAATACGATCGCTAGGCACTCACGCTCGATTGACGCAGAGTTCCTTTCCGTTTTTGTTAGTGTCCTCGATGCGTACGCTACTCTCATCTCGGCCTCTCATCTTGCAGCTAAACACAGCCAACTCCGAGTTGACTTGCATCGCACTGGATCGTCACTGGCTCCGATGGATGGTAGTATCTAAGTATGGGTGTTTGGGTAACTAAACGCTTAATCTGCTCAAATGCATCCGCAGCTTCTGTGTCCCAAACGTATTCGACGGCTTCTCGAGTCAACCTTCTCAGCGGAGCGCTTACATCTGCTAGCATAGGCATGAAGCGACCCAGATACGCTATCAGTCCTAGAAATGTCATAAGTTGCTTCTTATCCATGGGTTCTGGAATCCTTAACACTGCCGAAATCTTGCTAGGATCTGGTTTCACTCCTTTATCTGTCAAAACATGACCAAAGAACGGCACCGATGAAAGTGCCACTTTTGCTTTCGAGTGATTCAGCTTCAACCGTCGCTCGCGGAATCTCAGCATCGCTGCCTCTAGATTTCGATTGTGATCCAGCATCGCTTCTTCTATGGTGTCACCGCAACCAAACACGATGATGTCGTCTGCGAGACAGCGTACTCCACGTAGACCCGAAATCACCTGCTGTTGTACCTTCTGATATATTTCCGGTGCCGACGATATTCCAAACGGCATCCGCTTCCAGCGATATACGCCCATGGGTGTTCAGAATGCCGTTAAATCCGCGCTTTGCTCATCCAGCTCCAAATGCCAGAAGCCGTTCTTGGCATCAAGTACAGTGAAGATTTTAGCCTTCGAAAAATCCGGGAGCATCCCTTCTATAGTAGGAATTTAAAGGTTCACTCGCTTCACTGCTCGATTCAACTCTGCTGGATCCAAGCACAGACGTAATTTGCTGCCTCTTTTTACTAGCACCAAGTTGCACAGCCAGTCCATGTGTCTGTTCACCGGTTCTACAATTCCTTTCTTCTCAAGATCACTGATTTTGGCCTTTAATTCTGGAAGATATGCCAGGGGAATGCGTCGGGGCTTCTGCTGGACCGCTGTAATAGAATCGTTGATTTCGATTTTAAACTTTCCATCGAATTTGCCATCACCTTCGAACACGTCTTTGTACTTACTCAATATCTGATCGCATTCCTGCTGAAGGGTGCTGAGGCTGTACACGTCGTGTACCTGGATAATGCCTAGATCCATTGCTGACTGCGATGGACAGCGGTGGTCTAGCTTTCCTGACCACAACAAATGTCAATCTCTTGGTTTCGTCCTTCAGCTTAATCAGCAGGTCAATTTTCCCCTTCGGCGCAATAACTTTTCCGGAATAGCATCTCAGTTTGATGTTCGTGTGGCTCAGGTTAGGTTCCGATATCAGCTGCTTCAAATCTTTATAGCACATCACGTTGACCCGTGCTCCTGTGTCAACCTGGATTTATAGCGGTTTTGCTTTGTTTGCTGCCACGATCACTTTAAGTTGAACCATTATCTTGCCAGCATCTTTCAAACTGTTGTCGTCGACTTTCGCAATGTCCACAAATTCGCATTCCTCCTCGGTATCGGAGTCTTCGGAATCTCCCGAGCTGTCTACTACTCGACGAACGTATTTTTTGGTCGGCTTCTTTTTATTTTTCGTCCAGCAAACAATCTTAAAATGATTCTTTCTACCACATTCTAGGCACTTTTTTCCGAAAGCAGGACATTTCTTCTTCTCAGGAACATGTTCTCCTCCACAGTATCGGCACTGCTTCTCCATCTTCTTGGTGGTCGTCACTTTGAAGGTATCTCCGGGTCCTTCTCGACTTGGCGCCATCCTTTCGTACTTCTTGGCCAGTTCTTCGATCTCTTGGTGATCCTTTACCTTCTTCACCATTTCGGCTACCGATATATTCCCCGCTTTGAGAAGTTCCTTTCGCATCTGATGGTTTCCGATGCCAGCGATCAACCGGTCTTTCAGTACTTCCTCCTGCTGGGCTGCTTCGTAGCCACATTTCTTCACTTTTTTTTCATCCTTTTCACGAAATTTTCGACTTTTTCACCGTCTAGTTGGCACATCGTATTGAACTCCGCTCTTTCCACTCGAACGTCTCTCTCCGGAACCAAGTGTTTCCGTACCTCCTCCAGAATTGCGTCCGACGACGCCTTTTGCTCCTCTGAGTCAGCGTAAGCTCGTCAATCAGCAACACTGCATCTGTTCCTATGACGGCCATTAACGTCGCTACCTGTTGTGCTGCAGGCTTCTTCGCCAGCTCCGTGGCTAGGGCATAGTATTTCCATTGGAGTTTGAAGATGTTTATGGCTTCTTCATTGTCTCCATCCAGTCTCAGTGGTGCGGGAACCGGAATGTTTGTCATTTCGAGGTTATGTCAGTGAAAGCGACGCGAGTGAAGAAAAAACTACAATTTATCGGAATACCGGACCGATCACCACTGACCGTTCGCGAATAGCTTTCGGGTGCACTCTTTCTTGGTCTTCCTACGAAAGAACTCCGATTTTCACGCGATTTTCTTGAAAAAATCCCACTTCTGACACCATGTTTTCGAGTGAACGTGTTGTTGTTTTGGCTGTCTGAAGTGTACTGGTTTATTGTTGTTCGCATTAGGGTGGTACATAAGAAACTTAAACTAACAGGGTGTATCTAATACAACAGTACCCAATGCTTTCCTTATCTCCAATCCGCTCAACAAATCGCAATGTTTTGTGATATAATGGGCGGAATGTTATAATTTGAGATAATTCAACACAGACGTCTTCCAAACTTGGAAGATCGACAGGTGTGTTGATGTTTAGAGGCGTACCTGAAGAGTTGATGAGCTACCTCCCCTCTGAGAAAATCTACAGTTGTTTTTCCCCTAAAAATCACTCACCTACAACATACCCCTTTCAGGTCTACAACGGGTCGCACGAGGAACCGTACCGCAATCCACGGGCCCCGGTCCATCTGGTAACTGGATCGGCCGGCTGCAAGGAGGGTCGCGAACCATTTATCCGAAAAATTCCCGAATGGAGTGCCATCCACAGCCGAGACTACGGCTACACACGCATGAAGGCGCACAACCGGACGCACCTGTACTTCGAGCAGATATCCGTCGACAAAGAGGGAGCTGTCATCGATTCGTTCACCATCGTTAAGGATCAGCACGTACCGTACCGCAAGCTGTTCGAGCAGCCGGCTGACGATGCGGGAACGAACTAACGAACCGGAATTGCTGCAATTGATGTTCTTAAGATGCTTTATTATTTCAAATATGTACTACAGCTATCGACCGCAGGACGCATTTTTATCGTGAAAATAATATGAAATAGCTTTAGAGGTGTACGGTACCAAAAAAATCAGATCTGAAACTATTCTAGTTGAGAAATAAAACTCAATAATTATGGCTTATCACAGTTTTCTGAAAAATACTTGGCTTTCTGTATATCACTATGAAACCGAATGGCAGCCGTTTGTTAGTTCCGTGTTTGTTTCGTTCGTTAAAAACTTACCTATTTTACAATAAAAACTATCTAAAAGCAACTCCAAACAATGACCACGGAAGTTATTGTTTAAAGTGATAAAAACTGTGGAATGGTTGATGGACGCTTGGCACATGTATAAAATACTAATATCAAGTACATTCTTCGAAGAATTGTACACACCGATTTCGGTGAGGATCACTCGATCGATTCCCGTAGGTATTGGACGGGTTTTTGTTTTAGGACGCCAGGGGTAAGTCACTCAATTTGAAAAAAATGCGATCACTCATTTGGACGATTGGAAACATGTAGAGATTCTTCACTCAGTCTACTAGTAAATTAACACTCAGACTGACTTCGTAGCTCAGAGCCGCATCATACTGACCAGTGCCGTCCCGCGCTGCTGCTGTCCAACGGTATTCTTATACTCTGCCACACAGGTCTTGGTCAGAGGCTTCCCACTCGGTCGCTGGTAGCACATATTGTCGTAGCACCGCTCCAGCTCCTGAATGAATTCCATTATCAACCGACTGTTGCCCCCGTTCGGTCCGACGTAGTAATCGCACTGGTAGGAAAATCGCTTCATGTCCCGGATGCAGCAGTCCAGGAATTCCGAATTAGCACTGAACCATTTGTTCAGATTCGTTGGCTGAATTTGAGCGTGGCCGGCCAGAATCCCCGTAACGTAGGTATCGTCAATCCAGAAAAATGGAACTGATTCCGATTGCAGCACCAGCTCCCTAGCAGTGGCCTGGTTGGTCACGTACAGCCAGCCAGACAGATACGGTGGATACACATCCCGAGAATACTCCTCTCTCGAAACGTACCATTTGTTGGCTTTCAGCCGGATGACCTTTTTGTTGGTGAAAGCAAACCCCGCCAACAGTCCCGCCGGCTCCTTCTTCTGACCCAAATCGGAGAGGTAGTTCTGAATAAAGAACGGATCGTACACGATATCGTCATCCATTTTAATCACAAACTTAGCCCTCCGGCAATGTTCGGTTGCCCACTTGAGGCTCATCACGTGCTTGTACGTAAGGTTCCGATACGCTTCCAGAAAATTCCCCTGTATCAAATCACCGAACAGCTCCTGTTCGCTCTCGATCGCTTTCTGTGTGATAAACCGCTCATTTGCCCGGATGCTACCCAACGAGAAAATCCTCAACAATCCCATCGATATCAGTTTCTGCTGCGAAATGGCTTGCCTATGCGCAGCTCGGAGCGCATCATTTCCGACGTACGATGTGACCATGATCACACCTAACAAGGACACAAAATGAAATCATTTCCCAAACGAACCTCATCAAGTATTCTGAATTACAAACCCAACAGCTCCGAGTAGCTTCCGTTCTCTTTGCAAACGTCGTTCGCTATCCGGAAGTGGAAGTCGGTTAAATTAACCAATCGGTTGGCGTCCGGTTTCCTATGATCCACCTCGGACGATGGTAGCAGCGTTAAAAATCCGCTTCCGTCCCCGCTGCTCTCTAACGGTTTCATAAAAAGGTAGTTCCCATCGCTGTCCACTTGGAAGGAGTAGCGATAGACCAGGTACAGGATCAAAACAGCTACGCTGAAAACCAAAAATCGGTGGAACTTTCTCATGGTTGCGCAATGGAGGCAAGCACTTCACTTTCAATACAGCATTACTACAGTAGGTAAAGATTGGCACGATTATATTAGAGATGGCACTTTAGTTAATGCTAGTGGCAATCGATTAAAAGATCTAATAGGGATAACAGCAACGGAATTGCGTGGGCGGATGAGTTTTCCACTCACGAAGGCCCACGAAAGCTTGTGAAGAATGTTCGATGTAAACAATAACAACTGAAGTATAAAATAGGGTGAAGCAGCCGAGAAACGGCACCATTTTGACAGCTTTCTGTTAGCGGTCCTTTTCACAATGTTCGCATACCAGTTTCAATCGTTCCAGTATTACACTGGACCAAATTGCCACACACTAGTGCATGATATTACACGAAAAAAAAGGCCCGTTTAAAGCAACAAATTTTCCGGCCAAAAATTTCTTTAAACTTCTGATATAACGGACATTCCTTAAAGAAATTTAAATTTACTCAAAGATTTATCGGGTATCGTTTTTCTGGATATTAAGGGCGCATTTGATTCAGTTTCCATAGATATACACTGAACCAAATAATCTTATAAATTTCATAAGGTTCATCTTATGAACGATGGTTTGGAATATCATAAGGTCGACTTATGAATGGATTTTGTTTCACCCGACGTTGTTCTTGTACGCCTTTAAGCTTTCCTGATCACAAGTGTTGATATATACTAGTGGGCAAGTCACTGGACTCACAACGTCAACGTCCAAGGTTCGAATCCAGGTTGCTCCATAGTTTAATTTTTTCAACATCATTATATTTCATAAGATAAATTTATGAAATTCATACTGATTCCTTATAGCAAATAATCATAATGTAATCTTATGAATATCGAAAGTTTATTTCGCTGAGTGTACTTGCAGATACCATGGACCCAAAAGGGAAGGACGTAGTTGTGCCGAAGAAACATTTGAAAAATTATGGATCACTATCGTAACAGAATACCGGCTTCTAGTACTGTCAAAGTGCCGTGTATACTAGATTATTTTTAAAATTGCGTAGGCGTGTTTTAGTGTGCATGATAGGTATGCCAGTATCAGCTGTTGTTTACAAAAACAACTGGAACCTTTAGTATTCAATGTCAGTATCATCACCAGTGGTTTCACCATGGACCCAAAAGGGAAGGACAAGTTCAGAAAAGAAAGAGAATACAATTTTGCTCGAGGAGGTTCAGCACAAAGCTGAGATTCTGATGCGGCACAAAAAAAAATAAACTAAACTAGAAGGTTGAGCTGTACAAATTACAGGTGTATCCAGCAAGCATTAAACAAATTTTGTTCATTTCAGCCACCAAGATTGATGTCCTCCGTGATTGTGAATGGGCTAAAACAACGCCGAATACAGGACTATAAATTCCACTGAAACCAGGCTCTACAAACGGACGGTGATTGTGGCATAAAGCTGCAGTACACTCATTGTCGGCTATGGAGCTTGGAAAAAATATCCCGACGATAGCTTAGTTCACGACATCCTGAGTTACTTCGGGAGTCTGAACCGGAAAACAGTAACCGGAAAACAGTAGCTCGTGTCAGTTATCTGTTCGTTTTATGGTGAGTTGAATGCACGGGTGACTGCGACGATTGCGTTAATGTTTGTTCATACATTCTCTAATTTCAGCAACGAGACAAACCGATGCATTTAAAAATTTAACATAAAAAATGATTCGTCAAAGGAAAAACAAATCCAGAGGCTAATACTGTCCAACTCCTCCCATTCTTGATAGCGGAATAAAGCTTCTATGATTGAAACCATTGTTAGAAATGTGAGAAATTCCAATGCCTGTGGATCTACTCAAGGTATTAAACCTTTTCTTTTTAAATAAATGTAGCATATAATAGAATTTTAAACACCTAAACTTTGTTTTATTAGTGTTGTTGTCCACTGCATACCCTTACGATTTTTTTTTCAAATCTATGATTCAGCTTCCAGTTATCGTTAAGGTCCCTATCTTCACGTCTTTGACTCAACAATACACTGTCGTGTTGACGTCGTCAGACTCTCAAAAGCTACCGTGGAATCTGCCGGAAGGCACCCGATATTTCTTCAAGCGTTTGAGTCGAGTTTGAGTTAAATGGAATTTCACGCATCATGGAACCACAGGAGGTCACTGGGCTACCACTAATTGATGTCGATACCCAGGTAACCAATAAGCATTAGCATATACAGGAAATCAACTCTAAATCTGCATTTTAGATGCTACAAGCATTATATTAGCATTATATCAGCATCTTGAAAGCTATCGGTTGTAAAGCTGCATATCAAATGCTATTTAAATGCTTGTAGCCTGTAATAGGCATCTCGAATGCAAAACAGCATTAATGAAACATTATCATAGCATTGCAGTAAAGCAGCCGTATATTGGGCCAAAAGTGGCATTTATGTTGCATTTACGGCAACTTAAATGCTTGATAGGCTGCCGTAAAGACGCTTTGGAACTGCTTATTGGTTACCTGGGTAGAGCAGCCTTGTTTGCCCAGTTTGGTTCGAATTCAGAAGATGGCATTGGTAAAGACCGCTACCAGGGAAATCAGTTTCAATGGGGTTTCGCTTTAGTCTGAAAATCTGATTTTCTAAACAAAGAGGTTAAGAAAGTTTCAAACAATAAATTATATTAACCCTTAGTACTTTCACGCAAACAGAGATTACCAATACAAGGAATAATTTTACCCCAACCTGATGGTGATGCTATTTTCCGTGGGTGTGCTGCGAGTTTTAAGAAATTTACGTTTGAATTTTTCTTCTCCTCTTTGATAACGAAACCAGAAACGTCGTTTTGAATGAGTTGTCGAGATTTAGTGGCTGCACTTACCAAACGGACACTTTCGGTGTTGCTTCGTTTGCACTAAAGATGAACCGAGGAAACAGTACCCAAGTAACCACAAGGCTGTAACAGCATGCATACATAGGGCATATGCATTACGTCTAGTGCATCAATGAAGTTGGACCCTGAAAAAGGCCCCAATAAGATCGAACTAATGCTATATCTTTTGTAATGCCATAAGACATTGCTAAAGAAGCATTATTGCATTGGTAATGCATTACTACATTGTTAAGCTAAGCGAAAGCTTCATTACTTGACAACTGTTGAATTGATGCGATCCCGCATTACCGATTTTGGGTTTAATAAGTGGAATTATATAATTCTTGTGGTTACTTGGGTACAGAGAACACGCGACTTCCGATGACGAGTAAGTTGGGCAGTTTGTAGAGGATTGCTAGCGGTAGTTCAAAGCCGATGAAGAACGACCAGTTTGTTTCGATGTAGGTCAGCCGTTTGTGTAGCTCTCAGTCCATGTTGAACGACTTGTACTCGAAGGCGTACAGCGAGCTGAGCAAACTCATATAAACTATGTTTAGGATGCTGCGCGAAACAAGAAGATTTTTCGAAGATCACAAGGCCACCTTATGACAAAATCATTAAAATAAAAGATTCTATAGTTGACATAAAGCATACATCTGCATTTGAAACCCTTAAACAAATAAGTGCCGCAGACCGATTCTTAACCTACCCCCAATTAGATGTATCATTTATCCTAACAACAGATTGTTCAGGATACGCATCAGATGCCATCCTTTCCCAAATTCAAGAAAATATAGAAAGTTCTATCGCATGTGCACACAGGACACTTTATGATGCAGAAACAAGATACGCAACCAATGAGAAAGAGCACTTGACATTATATGGGTAGTGAATGAATTCAAACCATACCTTTACGGCACCTTGTTACCGATTATAAACCTTTGAAGGCCATCAAATCTTATGAAAAATGATTGAAAAATTCTCAGATGGTGACTTGATTACGACTATGAAATTAAATATAAAGAAGGGAAGTCAAATGTAGACCACCTTGAGATGTGAATGTGAATGGAATATATAATAATGATGATTTGATCGTTGCCTTGTTGATTCTGATCAGACGGCTCTGTGCCACAATCAGAAAACCTTAATCCACCCAAAAACACCTCCTTAGATTCCCAAATATCCATTTAACAGGTGATTCTACTGATTACTTCAAACATTTGATTGAGTATTTTTTCTTCAAAAAACAACTAATATTTAGAATCTTCCCTATGGAAATCCCTGTGGAAATAAAAAAAAATACATAACTCCTTTTGGTGTCCCGAAATTTATCATAATCGAAAGACCACATTTTTGTCCATCCAACTAACATTGTTTTAGATCATTTAGAATCCAACCACAATATGCAGCTTCATCAGAATCAACATTAATACAATTATTCAACACTAATAATCACAAATTTAGCAGAATGGGAGCTAAGTTCATCATAAAACTATCAGTTGTATTTGATACCGTCCACTTAACCTCAAAATTTCCACAGAATGAAATATTGTTTAACAAGAATAAAATTAAAGACCCAAAAGAAAACATTATGAATTCCCAAAACAAGTATTCATCATACAAAATAATCGACCTACAACTCAACCTAGAGCTAACCTAGTCAAGTCACATAGAGGCTCCTAGAAAACATTCAGACATAACAGAAACATCAAGACACAAAATTAAAATAAAATGAATTATTACAAATTACCGTACTGTTTCATTCACAGGTGCTAATCAATCAAATAATCGAAAAAATACAATCAAAACAAATTCTGCTAAACGAAATAGACATGATGATAACAATACTTATATCAACAGAATACTCATAGGCATCCAAGAAGCAATATTCTTCTCAAGGGTCAATATAACAAACAGTAAAATTTTATTCATGGTAATAGCATAGACTAACTCTAAGACCAGTAGGTCCCATACAAATACAATTTTTTTCTTGGCTCAGTCAGTACTAGCACATCGGTCCCAAGCTCGGTCCCAAGCTCAACAATGCGCCCCTAATAATGAACTCACACGAACACACTCTCAAATATTCTGTCAAAATAACACAGCAAACGAAAACACAGGCGCAAATATGTACAGCTAGGTGCTGACTTCAAGGTGTACTTTGGACCAAGGGGTTCTACAACAGTGAACCAATTTCAAATCACTAGTTGCATATTGATTGTTGGTAATAGTGCGAATTTGTATTCTGCATAGACAAATAAGATTTGTGTTCTGACAACCAAGATGCAGCATAGTTCGAGGCATTCGAGGTGCACAAAAAACTTACCACAATCCTCAAGATCGAGAAATCCATTCCATCTGAGGCGCCCTCATCCGCAGATCGAGTTTTATTGAGTTTCGGCTGCCTTTACGCTGTAACCAGGGGGTAAGTCACTTGGCCAAAAGACCCTCAAAAATACACTCTGACACACTTTAAACACACTCGCCACACCCTGAAAGATAAATTAATTTCTGGCACCACTTACACACTGGCGTGAATAACGTAGTCAAGTACACACTTAGAAAATTTTACAGTATTCGGTAATTTTTTACCGAACTTTCAACAGCTGTAATCCGAACTCGAAACAAAATTTTCATTAGGGCCTAACTGACAAACGTAAACAATGGCTTCTTCCGTAAATTTCTCGTGGCGCAAAAGCTTCCCATGTAAGCCTCCAATTCTATCGGATAGGTGAACACTTCCTCTTCGAAATGATTGTGGTGGATTGATTAGGCGAGTTTTCAATAACGAGAAATTTAAGGAAGAAGCCATTGTTTACGTTTGCCAGTTAGGCCCTAATGAAAAATTTGTGTCGAACTGTAATCCGATTTAACGGATTTCGGCAAAATTTGACAAGTTCCGGTAATTTTTTACCGGAATACTGTAAA
>JASCZW010011827.1:0-30674 GCA_034211315.2 Aedes japonicus
GACAAGATTTGAATATGACCACTTTCCCAGAGGAACTCGGGTTCCAGACCCAAGCAACACAGCTTGTATTAAACAGGTTGAAAAGACTGTTAAATGACAAAAACAGGTTATAAATATAGGTGAATAATAATTTATTTTATACTGTAATATGACGCAAAAAGCGCAAAGAGTGAAGCCTTATAAAACATAAATGAAAAAAAAAAATATCCTCAAAAATACAAAAATATAACATCGCCAGGGGTGAGATTTGAACACTAGTCCTTGGCGTGATAGTTTTGTAGCTTCTTTGCTAAGCCAACTCGGATTGTTGAAAAGTGAAGTGTGAGTATCTATGATGTGCTTTCCGTTGGCAGTGAAACCACAATCTTGTACAACCAATTCATTGTAATGAGAAAAAGTAATACGTTTTGCAAAATATGGTTAGTGTAATGTAATTTCAACAGTATATTGAAGTGCCCATAAAATCTTGTACTGTTTATGCATTATAAATGTAAGGAACCATGTTTTTAAGTACAATAATAAAATATTAATCACTTACAACAGTGAAAAAAGTATTTTTAGCTCGACCGTTTGTCAGAGTGAGAACTAGAATAAGAGAACGAACCGCTCCAAACTTGACATTTTTTACAATACGTTTATAATACATCGATAGTACAAACAATTGTAAATCATTCTAAATGATGTTTTGTGTGTTACTTGGGAGAGCCTCCCTATGTAGCCAGTATGGTCAGACATCCTCAAGAATGTCCCTCCGAATATAAAGTTTTGCAAAATCATGAAGTTTGATAAGTCGTAAGCCAGCTTTTGGTTACGATTTGAATATGGTCACTATTCATGGTCACATATGGTCAGGAATCCTCAAAATGTCTTCTGATGACCAAATTTTGCTAAATCATGAAGTTTGATATGCCGCATGCCATGTTTGGCATCTTAAAATATATTGTCCACTATCCCTGGACAGGTACTTACCCCAGTACTCTCAGCTTGGAATCCAAAATTATGGAAATTTTTGAAACCAAATCAAATCGAATCAAAATCCGATGGCTAATAATGGAGTATCATTATTTAAATTTGAATTATTCAATTTCAGAGGGGTTGGGGACGTACGTATTAACATCACATTATTGTTGAAGATGACGCTTCAATTTTCTTTCAATATGTCTGCCATTTGCATTTATGACCCCTGTCTGACGACGTTTTTTGCTGACCTGTACAATATTGAGGGTTTTGGTCGACTTAAACTTGACGCATTTCCTTTCATTGTGCATTCAAACATTTTGCACACCCCTCATTTTGAAGTTGTGTGCGTGTCATGCCCCTATTTTTATTTTGATATTAGCACTTCAGTTATCAAAATGTCGTCGAAGGAAGAGAAGAAACGCATCAAAATTTTGCATGGTCATGGCAAATATCCAAACTACTCTCACGCCCAGTTGGCGAAATTGTTGAATGTGGCTAAATCAACTGTTACAAACGTATTCAAAGTGTTCGGCGAACGTTTGCCGACAGCCAGAAAAGCTGGATCGGGATGAAATCGAAAGCCGGAGGCCACAGCGACGACAAAAAGAGCTGCCCGCTGTATCGAGCGGAACCCCAATCTCTCCGTCCGAGATGTCGCAAAGAAGCTGGGAGTGGCGCTTTCAACCGTGGATAGAGCTGAAAATCGCGACGATAAACAAAACACGTCGGCCAAAGCACGATCGCAAAAGTTGTAAACGACGATGCTGAACAGGACGGTGAAACTTACGTCAAGGCAGACTTTAAACAGCTTCCTGGACAAGGATTTTTACGGCAACCAGACGGAGAAATGTGGCAGATATTTTCAAGCACATTAAACTGCCAAAGTTCGCGAGAAAATAGCTGGTGTGGCAGGCCATCTGTACCTGTGGCTTGAAGAGCAACGTTTTCAGTGCGACCGGAACCGTCAACCAGGAAATTTATCGGAGCGAGTGCCTACAAAAACATCTACTGCCTTTCCTGAAGCGACACAATTGTTTCGTTCTATTTTGGCCGGATTTGGCATCTTGTCAATACGGAAAAAAGGCCATGGAGTGATATGCTGCCAACAACGATCAAGTGGTGCTCAAGGACAAGGACCCTCCTAACACGCCAGAGCTCCACCTAATCGAACAATATTGGGCCATCGTCAAGCGGAACCTAAAGAAGACTCAAAAAGGTGTTGTGAGCGAGAAACAGTTCAAGGTAAACTGGCGTTCTGTGGCGAACAAAGTGGACAAGAAGACTATACAAAATCTCATGGCAGGTGTTAAACGGAACATTTGGAAATTCGCATTCGATTAAAAGGAAGCTTAGCTGAGAAGACCAATTTAAATTTACCTGGAACCTTTGCGTTTGGAAATGTCAGATGTGTGTCCTGGGAGTTGTTTAAAGTCAATTTTAACATACGTTTTATCGTCTATCAAATTGCACTCGTTGTATTTCGTTGGAATTTGCTTGTTTACCCAAGTAACATTGCCAAAACCATCCAGCTTTATTAGATTTTATTAGAATTTTATGAAAGCCACAAGATATCAATTTGATTTTACTATGGCAGTAAGAGGTTCCAATAGGTTTCAAATTTTATTCAGGTTTATGAGAACCTACACAGCATCTCTCCAACGATATTATAGCCTTGTCTTCAAAAATTCTTTTCAGTCCTATCAAAGGTTTTATTGTGACTCTATGAACTCGTTAAATGCTGTTTTGAAATGCCGTTTTAAGACTCATTCAAATTGTCTTATTATGGTCAGCTGAAAAAGCATTTTGAAACTATTTTGCCTCCAGTAAATGCATTAAACAGCTAATTGGCATTGAGTAAAGTGATGAAAATGACCAAATAGTTTTATAGTAGTCATTGTGAAGATAAATTGGCTTATTGGAAAAACTGTGATTTCTTCCAATCCAATTAGAAATCATTGAAATGTTGAAATACACCAAATTTTAAATGTAATGCGAATAAACTGTAGATCACAGACCAATATCGGAATCAGTCTAGATAACCTTATTGAATTCAACAAATTTTCAGGAAATTCATGATTAATTTATCATATATATTTGTTTCAATTTTGTTTTTGTGTATGTAAACTCTAATAATCTCCGAGGCGCATTTATTTCCGGTCTTATCGTGCCAATACTCACCATAAAATAAAATGCGCAAATTTTTTGGAGCATGATACGCTATAAAAATCTCAATTTGTTTTGAATATTTTGCTTTCAAACAAAATTTCCCGCAACACTCGAATTTTATTCTTAGATATTAGGAACAGCTCAATGAACCAGGAGAGCAGAGAATCGAACAAAGCAGAACAACAAAAACCAACCACGATAACAAAGTGAAGCTTGGCAGGTGTGGCCAATTGGCCCCATGCTGGTTTTGGTGGCGGCCAATATGTTTTATGAAGGTTCTTAATTGGCCATAACATCTTTCACTAGAACATTTTCGAAATCTTTATGGTCTTGTAATGGTTTGTATAATTTTTTTTCTCAGCCGTCTATACATATTTCGATTGAAAAGATGCATAGAGGAGGTGTTGATTTTTCGATGAGAAGAAAATTTGGTCATTGTGGTGGGTTAAGAGTTTTTTCAATAACAACAACATCATTCTGTTCTGGCAGCTGGCTAAGTCAAGCCAGAACTTCATCGGACTGTCGTGCGATGGAAAAATGCGCTTCTGAAGATACCCCTTCTTGTTTACCTGCTCTTTTATAATGGCCGATCACACCAAAATCCGGACAAAATACAACCTCTAATTGTTATGTTTTATATTCTCCGTGCGTGGAGTAACGATTATGATGTAGAAGGAGATGTTCGCTCATCTCCATGAAGCACCAAGAGTCATGTTTTTGCTAGAATGAAAGATATGAAGAGAAAGTGTTGATAGTTTCGCCAGTGTACGGCATGTTGAAAATTTGAATAGAAGTATTGAAAATTGAGCGAAGGGCTTGAATCCAGCGGTACTTGAACCAAGGACGTATTCCTTTTGCCTTACATCCCACTGCGGGGTAGGTCGAGGCATGGACGAATTCGCCACCTCAACAGGCAAAAGTAACGTGTTGGTAACAACTTTCACAAAAGAGTCGTTGCTGCTTTTCAGGCAAACCAGAAGGTGTCAACACAGAATGTTTCGAAAAAAGTTCAAACGTCAACCGTTTTTGTGCAAGAGGTGAAGTCTCAGGCTTGATTGAGTTCAAAGCTCAAATATACCCAAATCATAACGCAAATCTACAAAAATCGCTAAAAATACGCTCCAGCAAGCTTTATAAACAACTTCCAACAAAATTCCATTGCGTTATCATGGATGAAGAAACATACTGCTAAAATTCAAATATCTCTCGGGAAAATAAATTTTACACTGCAACCAGCCGGAAAGATACCCCTGAACATCTGAAATCGAAGTATAGAACCAAATTCCTTGAAAAATAATTGGTCTGGCAAGCAATATGTTCCTGTGGGCTAAAATCACAGATTTTCGTAACCACAGGTACCGTAAACGCTGAGATTTACCGGCAAAAATGCCTCAAAAAGCGACTCTTACCGGTCCTGAGAAAACATGCGACTCAATGCTTGTTCTGGCCAGATTTGGTTAGCTCTCATTACGCTAAAGAAACAATTACTTGGTATGAGCAAAATAACGTTACTTAAGTTCACAAGGATTGTAATCCACCATAGTGTCCACAGCTCCGTCCGATTGAAACATACTGATCAATGGTCAAGAGAAACCACAAAATGCTTGGTGGAGATGTATCAACGATCCAAGAATTTTGTTCTAAGTGGCTTACTGCTGCGAAGAAAATTGGCAAGGACACCGTGCAAAGATTGATGAAAGGAATGAATAAGAAAGAGCACGCAACAGGTTACGAAATAAATCCATATGCAGTTGTGTTGAGTATCACATTTATCTATAAAATAAAATAAATAATATGAAAAAAAAAACATGCTGTTGTATTTCTGAAACATGTTTTGTATGTCCGGATTTTGGTGTGAACGGTCTTTAGTCGCTTCAGTGATTAAAACGTTCGTTTTTTTTCCACAGGTGCCTTGACATATCATAAACATGCAAGCAAACTGGTGCATAGAGAAATTTGAATCTACCTCTCCATGCGTTTGTCACGGTAAAGTTTGCGTCCCGAGAGTTGTAAATGCTATGCATCCATTATAGATCGTAAGAACTTGCTCGTACAGGATGCTTAAGCGGCGTTTGGTAACCAGATTCTTTTTAGAGCCTGTTGGGGTGCTTACTGGTACAGCTGTGAACTTACTTGTGAACTTTTGAATGGGAGTATCAATACTGATGAAACTTTCCCAACTGAGCAAACAAACCTTCTGGATCACTCCGCTTCCATTGGACTCTCGTTATGGCCACTAGAGGCGCCACAGTAGTTAAAAAAGCGGCCAAATACTACTACTGTCGTTTTTGGTTATTGCCATTGCGAAACTGGGTTCGCCCTAAGTCCGCCCTAAAAGCTGTCAAAACGTTTTTTTATTCAATCGGGTCGGATCTGGATCCGCTCTGGATCCGACCCAACATATTTTTTCGAGGTCTAACCTGAATTCACCAATACATACATGAGCTGTCAAAATAGAATGTTTATGTTTGTTGATGTTTATATTTTGCACTAATACCATCATACTGACTCGATTTTTGAACCGTTTTCGTTCGGTAATTGCGAGTCAAAGTCTGACCTGACCCAGGTTCAAAACCGAAAACGACATAAGTGGGTCAAGCTTTTTTCCCATCGATACATAGATAGCAAACATTGCAACTGCTGTTAAAGACTGTATTCGATGAAATTTGGACACACAAAATAGGTCACCAAAAATTTTCCTTGAGCACGATTCTTTTCAAACCTTCTGGAAATAAAGTACTACTAAATGGTTAAGTTTTGACATCATTGGTTTATTGGACCTCTTCTCCCAACCCAAATGCCCGCACCTTTGCCTTGACCCCTTTCATCAAATTTTGGGCAATGATAGGACCGACTTGCTTACTTACTTTTAACCACACTTTCTTTAGTTCAAGTTCATTGTCTATCAGTTTTGGAGTTTTAACGAGCTTTGCCTTCATGATTGCCCAAAATTTTTCATTTGGGTGAAGTTCCGGAGTGTTTGGAGGGTTGATGTCTTTTATATGTATGTATGTATGTAAAAAGCCATCATCCTGCGTGGGCCTTGCCTTGCATGCGATTTCACTTAACAGAAAGATCATTCTTTGTTACCGTACTAAATTAAACATACTACTGTATGAAGGGCCAAAATGGGTTGCGCAGGCCCGTAAGCAGAGACACTTACGCGAAACCTGCGGGAATCAGAGAATCTCCTTCCAGCAGTAAGATCCAATAAAACGAATAATAAAATACGCAATTCAGTTAAGCTTTCCACTAGATGGTTTGTTTGAGAAAGGCGCGTCAAATTCGTTACAACTGTTGGAGTAGAATGTACCACTCATGAATGATAGACACATCCCCTCCTAGACTCCGGTTGGCTGTCCACTCCATTGTCCAATTGCAACTTCAATGATGCCCTGATGCACCCTCCCATCCCAGTATTTAAATATTTTAATGCAATAAAATATAATATGGTGCATGCAATATATATGAAATATACAATATATAAAGGAAATAAGTATACAAAGTACGTATTTTGTTACGGCACAAATGCAATGTTTTCGAAATTGCATGCCTCGGATGGCAAAATTTCCTTTCTGCTGGTTCTAGGGAGCTATAACCTGTTACAGTTGAGTCAGAACCTTTAAACATAATACAATCAGAGGCACTCTGTGTTCAAAATTAATATCAGAATGATCAAAATCAGTTAATAATTATTGCTAAATTGTTAAAATTAGTTACATCAACTGTCGAACCTGCGAAGAAGAAGAATAAACCAACAAGGAAACCTAGTCGAACTTTTCGTAATAAGTACAAATGTCTGCCGCAGATTCAATCGAAGCCTCATGTGTTGAAGGCACGATATACGTCTAAATCAGATGAGAATGGAGAAGAGGTTAAAGGATATTTGGACATAAGAAATAAATTGGTACAATTATAATAACAAAACTAAGGATTATTGGATAATCGATTGAGTAAGGCGCTGCTTGAGTGAGGTTAACTCAGAGTTGGTGAAATGTCTATTTGCGTAGCAGAAAATGAAAAATAACGTTCAGTAATAAGTGCAACGCTTCTTGTAAGCTCAAGGCACCACCTAATTGTAAGAGGAAGAAAAAGGATTAGAATGATCGTTGGACATACAAGACACAATTTTAAATAATATATATGATCTATTATATAAAAATGATAGATATGATAATGATGAATATAGTACTGATAGTAATACAGATATTAATTCAAAAGAAATGTCACAGAGAAAAAATATATAATGTATAGTGAAGGAATATTAGATATAAAATAATAAATAAAAAATTACGTGCAATTAAACTTGGCTGCATATCCATGGTGAACCTTATAAAATTAATTGAAATTATTTTACAAAACCTGGGAATACCACGGGTGATCTGAAATTAAATATCATAGGAAGCGGAACCTATTTTCACCATAGTACATATATCCATCACATTCTGCATCCATCCAACTTCAAACGTAAAAAGATGTTTAATTTCTCTAATAAATGGACGCAGTAACCAAGAATTTATAATTCTGGAAAATAAAAATTAGGTCCTGAATATAATTAAAAGCTACAAAAACGTTGCGGAGACTTAAATTTCGTAAAAATAATGAGCAATCAGATTTTCAACACAATTGCTTACGTTTGAACTACAAATTCGTCGTATTGATCTAACCGTACTAGGGAATATACTCGAGCCAGACTCCAAGTTTTCTCTTTAATTGCACTATATCCTTACACATTTTCGGTGCGTAATTGCACAAACCATAAAAATCACACTTCACTTATTACACTAGCCACACTAGAATCTGCGAATACTTGATAAAATACTAGAAAACTATGGTATTAATTTTCACAATAATATAAATACGCTTGTTTGGAGGGTTGATGTCTTTTGGTACAAAAACTACATTATTATCTTTGTACCAGTCTAAGACGGGCCGGCCATAGTGGCAAGATGCCAAATCCGGCCAAAACAGTGTCGGGCCATCGTGAGATCTCAAAAAGGGCAGAAGTCGTTTTTGGAGGCATTCGTCCTTGTAGATTTGTCCGTTGACGGTCCCAGAGGTGATGAGGGGCTGACTCATTTTGCCACATCCGCAGATCGCTTGCCAGACAAGGCATTTTTTGGTGAATTTCGACAGTTTCTTTTTCCGTACACTCTCCGGAACGGCCAACTTAGAGGTGGCGACGTAGTGTTCCTGTCCTGGCATTTGTTTGGTGTCGGCTTTAATGTAGGTCTCATCGTCCATCACAATGCAGAACGGTTTTGTGAGCCACTCCCTGTACAGTTTTCTTGCACGAGTTTTGGACACCGAGTTCTGTTTTTCGCTCCGGTTCGGTGCCTTCTGGACCTTGTACAGATGTAATCCAGAACGTTTCATTGTTTTCTGCACAAAACAAACTGAAACTTTTGCCTTTTTCGCAATATCCCTGATCGAAATGTTGGGATAACGCTTGAATTGGTTCAATACCATCCTGGCCTTCTCCGGATTTGATGTGCCACGTTTTTTGCCACTACCATTTTTCCGCTTGGTTGTCTTACGGTCCTTGAACGTTTTGAACACATGAGATACGGTTGAATGTGCGATTCCGAGCTGTTTTCCGATCCATCGATGAGAAGCGTTTGGGTTTTCGAAAATTTGTTGGCGCACTATTTCTTCATTCGAAGCCATCACTGAAATCACTCGACCGGTGTTCACGAAACTCATTACACAATTGACACAACACAATGAAATACATTCAGTTAAAATTTCAATAATTTTTACCCACACACTAAAAAGTTCCGAACAATTGCGTGTGTCCAAATTTCATCGAATACAGTCTTTAGAGCAAATTGCATGGGGGATTAAATTAAGAATATTGGTTTTCCCATAGAAACTTCAAAGGGCCAATGCAGTTGGAGTTCCTAACCTATTGAGCTTAAATTTTAGAATCATTAGCCCACGATTTGAAATCGATTGAGTGGGGTAGAACTGCATCGACATTTTGAACCACCCTTGTGAGTGTGTCCATGACGCTACAAAGTAAGTACACTGTGCACACATATAAACTTTGTGATTATACTTTCACGAAACATCATCGCGCGGCAAGCAACCAGCATCCAGAGAGCAGAACAGTGAACGCTTTGGACTAGAATATCCCTTCTGTATGGATGTGACCTCCGAGTTCCATCCGCCGAAGATGCGCTGATTCTGCCAGAGCGATAGACAGAGAGAGAGAGTTTCAGAAGCGTAAGCAGTCATTCTTTTGAGTTTAAAATTATTCCAATGTATTAACATATAAATTGCATTTTATGTGCATTCGCAGCGTGGCCCTACTTGAAGAACATGAAAGAGACCGGAACGGGAAGGACCGGAACCCAAAGGGCAATAGAAATAACGCACCATGAGATCCATCGAACCAGTTGGCTGGTGATGGCTCCCGCCCGTCCGACCGACGGATGGGAATATGTTCAGTACATTGTCAAGTTATGACGGGTTGATTCCGAAGGCAATGATGTCAATGCCAATAGTGATGGGACGAATGAAAGATTGCGAAAGCTGGCTATGATTAGAAATGACTTTTTCTGCGTACGAATTGAATGGTAAGTACCCATGACAAGCGATGGAAGTAAAACCTATTAGGCGTTTATCAAGTTCTCGCTAATAACCAAGGTCGGACATACCTAATGAAAAATCCAACAGTTCACTTTCATTTCCACGGCTACAACAAGAACCGTGAAAAGCTACCTGTAAAATTTTGGTGATTTTTCAACCCCTCGCCAATCTTCACTCCTCTCTATGTTTAATCTTCTCAATAATGAAGCATACTTGTCTGAGTATTCTTCTGGTGGTCGTTCAAGAGCGCACCTTTATTTAACGCATCCTTCCGAATTTCTTCGAAACGACCGCCTACTAATTATCAATTTGCTATTTGGGTGGAGTACGGTTTTGTTCCCTTCCATGGTTTTGTTTCCTTCCATGGAGAATTTCAGCGTTGTAACTTCCGGCTCTTGCACCCCATCGCCATCATCGCCAACCGGAGGGGTTATGTCTGTGCAGCGAATGTCTTCGAGCCATGGCTGAAGACGTCCTTGAATAAACGAAAAAACCCAAACATATCAATACGTTCCCAGTTTATACCTTGCATTTGCAACACAAACAAGACTGCAGCACATCGCAGTAGGCGATGCATCGATTTACAAATTAGTTACCATTCGCTGCCAACATGAGGTCAAGCAACCTTTCAACGTGCCTCAATCGTCGCGTCAAAAATAAAACCAAAAAATAAACACCGCAATCAGTTGACACTTAGGGCAATTACCATTGCAAATTTTCTGCCAGCAACGGCGACGCCTCGATGCCGTGGTGCATCGATTGGCAAGTGCAGTTTCCTGCATCAGTTCGAAACGTTTACAAGTGGTTGATTTTGCACCGTCCGACAGTTGAACCAACCATGGCGGAACTGGCAATGATGGATCCCCGTGGGATGAATCTATGGAATGATGAGCCAGAGCTGTTCAGTCCCGTGGCCGATTACTACCGGGACAAGGTCGTCCTTTTGACAGGGGCAACCGGTTTCCTCGGCAAGTTGTACATGAGCAAGTTGATGCGCTGTGGTGTGAAGGAATTGATAGTGTTGGTGCGGGAGAAGAAGGGACAGCAGCCGAAGGAACGCATCGAGAAGATGATCGAAAAGGAAAGAGTGCTACAGGTTTTTCGGAAGAATTTGGACGATTGTCGACGGAAGATTACCGTCGTTCGGGGGGACGTGGAAGCCGATGGTGTTGGGTTGAGCAAAGAGGATGCCGATTATGTGAGGGAGCGAACGGAGATTGTGTTGCATGCAGCGGCTGACGTGAAATTCGATCAGGCTCTTAGTAGGATAATAGTGACCAATGTGAAAGGAACCCTGGAAATGCTGAATCTTTGCGTGAGTTTGAGGAAAATGGAACTGATGATCTACATTTCGACGGCGTACGCCAACTGTACCCACATGACGGCGTACGAGAGATTCTACGACCCACCGATGGATCCGTTGAAGATGCTGGAATTGATGAAACACATGGACGAAGAACAGTCCATGTTTCTGACGCCCATGATTATCCGACCTTGGCCGAATTCCTACACCTACGTTAAATCTCTGGCAGAGCATTTGGTGAAGACTTATTTTGATCGGCTGAACATCGTCATCATACGGCCATCGATAGGTGAGTTGAGTGAGAATATTGAACATTGGTCCAAAGAGGTTATTTCACTTCCAATTCACGGGCTTGGTTATGAGTTGATGATGTAGTCATTGAAATGATTCAATTTTTTTTCGTTTTAATTTTGGATGGACATCTTCTTTAGCTAATAGAATGATTCCACGCCAAATCGGTCGGTCACCAAACTCAACTATCTTCGATTTTGATGAAACTTGGTACACGTCTTCGGTATGTTGAAAAAAAAAATCCACTGGTGTTAAGATTATTTGGATTCAAGAGTAACTTTTGAGATGGGTGTATGTTTTTTTTCCAAAATTTTACTTGAAAAATCGTAGTTCAAAAACCATTACATTTAGAGAAAAACTTTATATGGGGGAGTTGTAGAGAACTAAAAAAGCTTTGTAAAAAAAATGTACACTGAAAAAAAAAATTTTTTTCATAAAGAAAAATCGAAAATAAATACTAAAAATCAAATATAAAAAAAAAACATATTTTTAATATTTTTCAAATTTGTTTTGTGGAAATTTGAGAAAAAAAAGACACGTTTTGAAAAAAACTCTAGGATGGACGCTCTTATAATAAAAAAGTTTTCCGAAGAGCGAACTTTGGTGCATATTTCAAATTTTGGTTATTCATTATTATAAATGAAAATTAATTATACAATATGATTTTGGAGATCATTAAAAACAATAATGATTTAATGATAAATCACCTGAACGCAACCGTTTTCGATATTTTTCGGATTTTATTTCAATAGAATGAAAAAACCTCAGAAAATTCGCTCTTTTCTTCAGTTAATCGAGATTTCCACCAGAAATGATAAATTTTCCAAGATCTTTATATTATAACGTTCACATTACTCTAATGTCCTCTTTTCTTTTGATATCAGGATGATAAGAAGAGGGTAAGGGTAAGGGACCTTGCGATGCAATTGGTGGTACATTAAAACGAATGGCAAGATATGCAAGCCTTGCTGTACAACATGAACACCCTATAAAAAGTGCATTAGAGTTATTCGAATGGGCGAACCAAAAAAGAGATGATTGTTTAACAAAAATGTCGTTTTGTTATGTATCACATGAAGAGTATGAACAGGGGGTAGCAGAATGGAATGAAATTTACCGACAGACTAAAACGATTGCAGGTACACAAAAGTACCACTCATTCGTTCCAATTTCAGAAAACGAAGTTTTTGTAAAACTGTTTTCGAATGACGAAGAAGGCAGGATTCATAATATATATAAAAGCAATCAATAGTTTATATAATGTTTATGTAATATTATCAATGACCGAGACTAATAAATGGTATATATAAATATAAATCCAACCATAATTCATTATTTTTGTCTTATAACTTTAAGTGAAGCTTTTTCAATCGACGAGCTGTTAAGAGTAAGTAAGAGGCACATACATGTGTTTTAAAAAGGCTAAAAACACAAGAGAAACAATCGTTAGCTATTGTTGTTTTAATATCACGAGTAATTTATGAAAAGGGCGTATTTTTGAGGTTTTGAAATTTTATTGAAAGAAAATCAGAAATATCTTGAAAACGGTTGCGTTTACGTGGTTTATCATTATCATCATTATTGTTTGTAATGATCTCCAAAACCATATTGTAACATCAAAATTTATTTATAAGAATGAATAACCAAAATTTGAAATATACACAAAGTTCGTTATTTGAAAAACTTTTTATTATAAGAGCGTCCATCCTAGAGTTTTTTAAAACGTGTCTTTTTCTCAAATTTCCATACATCAAATTAAAAAATATTAAAAAATATGTTTTTTAGATATTTTATTTTTAGTAATTATTTTTGATTTTCTTGATGAAAAAAAAAATTTTTTTCTGTGTATATTTTTTAAGAAAGGCTTTTAAGTTCCCTACAATTCCCTTATATAAAGTTTTCTCTAAATGTAATGGTTTTTGAACTACGATTTTCAAGTAAAATGTTGGAAAAAACACATACGCATATCTCAAAAGTTACTCTTGAACCCAAATTATCTTAACACCAGTGGAATTTTTTTCCAACGTACCGAACTCATGTGCCAAGTTTCATCCAAATCAATGATGATCGGGTATGATTTTTGGGATTTCCGGCACATTCTGGATGGAATCCCTCAATATGATTCAAGCAGGACTTTGATGAAGACACGGCTCGGTGTTCTACTTGATAGTAAACCTTATCCAAATATCCAGCAATTATTAAATGTTAACATCACTAGAAGATGGAAGCTTTTTGTGATTTATAAGAGCGAACAAGCGTTAACTCAAAGTGTTCATTTTAAATTTTCTTATTAGGCTGTGAGTGGGATGTTTTTTGCTACCTTGTTGTAGATTCATCATCATCATCATACTTGTGTTTTGATCTGACACTAAAAACAAATTATGTCGTTTTTTTTATTAATTTCTGAAGCCAAAAATGTAAGAGATGATCATATTCTTATTCATCTTCATCATATTCTGAAAAAAAAATTGCAAAAGCATTCCTAAAAACAGGGATTTAAAGTATTTCACTTAATTTAATTGATTAACTTATATCTATTATTCCTAATTATTTGTTTGGCAGTATTAGTAAGAGAGTTTTTGGAGAAATCTGATGATTTTTGTTTACTTTCATCATCATATTATACCGTATGACATTATGCGGTTAGTTCAGAACCAATCAAGAATTTGTCTTAATACTGGGAACCTGGCTATAGCTATGCGCTTGAAAAATCGACACGGTAATTTCACGTGGAAATGCATGTAACTTCCACCTGAACACGTAGCTCTACGCAAATTTCACATGTTTATTACTTATTACATGTTTATTCACTGCCAAGAATGAAAATTACATGCGTTTCATGTGAAAAAAACGTGTTGATTTTTTTAAGTGCAGCAAAGTTCGAAGATAAATCCTGGGCACACTCAAACAAGTCGACACGTGAATTACACGTGAAATTTCACGTTACGTTCACCTAATCACGTAACCAAATCTTCTTCAGTAATATCAGGTGAACATTACGTGTTGGTGAATTGTACATCAAAAATCACGTGACATTTATGTGATTTTCACGTAGAGTATAGATTTACGTGGAAATCATGTAGCTCTTACGCGAATTCCACGTTTTTATTACTGGTTTTAGCAGTAGATGAAAATTACGTGCGTTTCAGCATTAGAAACGGACCTTGACGATAGATATTCTTCATCAGCTTTCATTCTGGTACTCACGGCTAAAATAACAAATTAGTGATGCTGCTTGCAACTTCGGTCAACAAAAATCGTTGATAGTCTGTATCGTCTACCATAAGTTTCAAGGAAGATCCTTTTGCAGGTACGTTATTCAGAGAAGAAAAAGACTATGAAGAGAATGTATCAATAAGGATAGACCCTTTTCAAAAGTTACTACGTGAAAGTTTTGAGTTCTAACTTAAAGTTTCGACTACAAATCATAGACTTCAGCTGATCAGATGAATGGTAAATTTTCACTGGACTGACAAAAATCTTTTTCATCTTGCGATATTACAAACAAGATTGTTTCTTCTTAAGGAACCTATAGACTGGCTCGTATTTTTTAACGCAGCGGCAGCAAATAATCGTGGTGAAAGAATAGCTTCTTTCTTTTTTCTATGCGTTTCAAGCTTTTCTAATTGTTTTCTCTCAAATTATTGTTCTAAATGCATTTCACAGTCATTAATTGAGAGCTTTCGATGCCAGGTACCATTTTTCCAAAACTTCTATCAGGACATGCTTCTTACCCGAGAAATACACGTTTTGTGTTTTAATTACCTGAACAATTCTCATGTTTGGATGACATTTGTACGTCATCTGTATGAGAATCCTCCGGGAAGGAGAAAGGTTTCAAACCATTATACAATTATTGCCTTCAGAACCCGCCACCTGCCAAATTTGGTTCCATTTGCTTGATTAGTTCTCGAGTTATACAGAAATTTGAGTTTCATTTGTATGAGAGGAACCCCTCCCCCCCGCCTCCCGCCCTTCCAGAGAACTTTCCGAGTCAATAATGGTCAGACAGATAAACAGACTGACAGAAATTAATTTTTAATAAAAATTGAAATCCTGCCTCCACATCATTGGCTCCTGAGTTTTGCCAAATATTGGGTTTCATTTGTATGAACAGACAGACAGACAGGCTCAACATATTTCGCTGGCCCGCTATAAGACTCATTCTTCTGAATTGCGTTGTACCCTTTGCTATAGACTCGTCACCTTTGTTTGTTTAAATTTCTCCCCTTGGAAGAAGTGTTTTTTTGGGTGTTCTATTTTGTTTCTTCTTCTTTTTGTAATATTATCCTTATCATTTTACTATTTTTTTAAACACTTCAAAAAACTTTTACAAACGTATTCGTAGAACTGTTCAAAAAACTTTTCACAAAGGTATTCGTAGAAAATTCAAATAAACACTTTAATTAATCACTTTTTCTTTAAAAAACACAAATTTAAACTTTAACACTTTAAACACCTTTTTTTGAAAACATGTAATCTTTAAAAGTGAATATCTCCATGACGGAGCAAATTGTTTTTTGTCGATAAGTGTTTCTTATGTAAAAAAGTCTGCTGAACACATTGGAGCCATAAAAATTGAAAAAAAGTGGGGGCATTTTGAGAAAAACGCAATTTAATATTTCAACCACAAAAATAAAAATGTTGGCAACACTGTAAAAAATATTAAAAATATTTATTTGGTGGCAAATTTAATTTCCTTTCAGAAAAGTATCTAACATTGTTTGTGGCTCTTTTATTCATTGAGATATTCAATAAACAAAATATAAACTTTTCAAAAATCTCAAAAAAATGGGGGCAGCTCATGGGCCGAGGGGTTCACCGATTGGTCTAAAACTTTGGATTTTTGATTAATAGCCTAGAACAAGTATATCAGCCAATTTTGGTTCGAATCGAAGAGGGTCGATGCATTTCTCTGGTCACTTGATATCAAATGACATGTACATTATTTCCAGTGAAAACTAGATGTAAAGTTACTGATATCAAGATATTCTATATCACGTAATGTAAGCAGTAGTGTGAACGTACTATAACTTTGGCTCATGGCAAACATTGTTCATCCCGTTGTCAAAAGATATAGTAGTCTGACATTGAGTGAACGTCATTACTTTACATTTTGCCGCATTCATCTGCACTCTATTCGTTTCGCACGAAGTTAAACACGTTCAATATCAGCTTGTAATGCACCGCAATCCACAAGCAACTCAATCACGCGAAACAGTGATCTGCATAGAGCAGTTTTCCAGATTTGAGGCTATAGCACATATTATTGATAAATAGGACGAATATCAGGGGACCAAGATGACTGCCCTTCGCACTATGGGGCGGCTCCATACAAAGTGGTGGCCGAAAATATATTTTTGGTTTTTCCGCATTTTTTATAGTATTCTAGTAAGTTTAGTATAAAATTAGTTATATTTATGTATTTTCATCGCAACACCTTTCGGTAACTAGAATTTAACCCAGTAATGAGCTACGTATTCCTGAACAATAAACCTGAACGGTTGTTTATAATTTTAGGGGCATTTCAAATGCAGATCAAAACTAGAATATGGTTGCCCCCTCCTAGCTAAGATTCAACCCACCATCAAACACTTTTTTTTAAATATGTTGTTTAAGAGCATTCTTTTATTAATGCGGTATTTTGGTGAAGAATTATGTGTCTAACAAACCTCCCCCCTACCCTTTTCTAACTCATCTGACCCCCTCCCCCTCCTGGAATTTTGTTTTCCGTACATATATATATTTCAAACTAGTCGAAAGGATTATTTTTTAATAGATTTTCATTATTTTTACTGGACACATATCAACATCTCTAACTAAGTTGATGCTTTGTATGTTTTTTATGCTGCAGGATGTTTTTTATGCTGCAGGGATGAATATACTACAAATTGTCATAATAAATTTTATTTATTAACTTTTTCTTGAAACTAAATCAAATTCACAAGAAATTCTATTCATTTTATACATTTTCATCAAGTGCAAAATCATCATCCAGTTGTTCAACCTCATCCAATAATTCGTCTAGTGCATTGCCTTCAGTGTTTAAATTTTCAGAGCTGTCAAGATCTTGGAATACTAAAAGTGATTTTACAACATCTGGATATTAAAATGGACCTTCTTTCGTTTTCTATTACCTAGATTTATTGAACTTATCAAAGGATCAGATGAGTTCATAGCTCGAATAAAAACGTCATGTAGATCATCAACTCGTGACCTCTTCCCAGCATGATGGTTACTACATTTTTTTAGTAGTTTCTGTAGGCACTCTGGTGCTTCTTCAGCTAAGTAGTAGTTAAATAGTAGTTTTCAGGGAAATAAATGTACCTGAGTATAGTTGGCAGAAATTGTAAATGGCACACAAACAGAGAATTTCCTTTAGAATATATAAATAAGGTTATCGTTAAAACATTCAAAACGTTTTAGTACAGTTGGGAAGATACAGTTTCTATATGGAATGATAATTTTCGGTCTGTTTTTACCCATTTTTAACAAAAATAATAATTAAGTGTGTAACATTTATAGGACTTAATTTGACATTTAACAGTTCCAGATTTCAAGCAGTGCTTAATTTGTACGATTTATTTAGTTTTTGCTCGCATAATCGATAATCGTAGTTAATAAAAAAAATATTAGGGACATATTTTTCTCAATGTTCTTAACTATGGTCTGTTGTCTGAATAACTAAATACTTTTAATGGTAAAATTTTCAATGAAAATGCATGAGTTTCGATTGTATGTTTTACATATAGCTCATCTGAACACAATCCAAAGGAACAAAACCGGTGCAGAGTGGATTATTATGTTTTTACTACCGAAGAGCCTATAAATCATATGTGAAAATCTCTTGTGTGTTTCAAAGCGGTTTTAGTTTAGTGTGTTTTCTGAAATTTTATGTTTTTTTTTTAAACGAATGCAGCTGGCAATGCCTAAAAAAATGATCGAATGGGACGAAGTTACATTCATGAATAGGCCGAATTTGATGCTTATAGGCCGATATTACATCCATATGCCTTTTTAAAACGAGTTTCATAGCTTTTTATACATACTACCAAACGTCTTTTTAAACGTATATAAGCAACTATCTTTATATCGATTTAAGTGAAACTATATTATGAGTTGTAATAAAAAATGTAATTTACCGTTTCATATTAGGCCGAGGTAGGTGACACATACCCTACCTTTTTACAATTCTGTTTTCAGAATAATAATAATACTAATGCTACAATTCTGAACGATCTCACCGATGTTTAATTTCTTCATTCTTCTGTTACATTTTCCGTTCTATGAGTTCCTCGTCATATCGATCTGCATCGACGTATGCTAATTTCTAAAATTTGAATTTTGCCTTTTTTATGCATTTCTATAAATCAACTACGTGCAGCACGCTACCTAGTTTCAGGTTTTGCGATGATGGCGTCACTTTGTTTTTGATTCCGAGCAAGTTGAGATAAAGCAAAGTGCTTTTTTATTCGGTGAAAAATAGACGGAGTGAAAGAGTGCGCCTGTGATGGGATTACCTGGGGTGAGTGAACCACACTCTCTTTTAAACGATCGCGTACACGTGCTCTCGCCTGCGATCACTGCCACGTACACTGGGGCGTGGACGCACCAGTGCTCCTTCTGTGATTCGCTGGAGAGATTGAAAGTTAAAACATCGTCGGAGTTGCATAAAATGTCCGAAAAAAGGAAGCGGGAAGAAACACTATTCTTTCTTCCTTTGTTATGTAGCGTCAAAGCGAATTTGCAAGCACTGCTGTATATTAGCAGAAGAGCCCACGCCATTGAGCTCGCCCCAGTATTCGTCAAAGAATTTAACTGCATTCGCTTTTGTGAACTTGAGAGCTCTTCGTCTCACTCTAGAGCGATCGAGTGTAATGTGAATAAAAACATTTTTTTTTCACTCACATGCGCTACCCACATGCAAACACGGGGGTGAACAAAAACAAGGGAGAAGTGCTCTTGTTGAGGTAAGAAGAGTGTGTGAAAAATTTAAAATCTCTCTCTATTACACTGCGGATATGGACATCACTGATGATAACTACTGATAGTGATAGAACACAATCAGACGAAAAAAATACTAGAGAGCCACCTCATACATAATTCACGCAACAAAACCTTTTTTCTTCTTTGAAAAACAGCGTCAATCTGAATTAAATCCTTAAATTACTCCACCAATAAGACACTCTAGAATTATCATTATCAAAACTTTTGGTATTGGGATATCATCACTTCTTAATATGGGATCAAAGTTTTGAAAATGACTTTTTGTAGTTTCTTAGATTGATGCCAGCAAAAATTCGAAGTGGCGCTAATCTAAACTATTGTTAAGAGCTTTATTAGGTTATCACTATACACAACACCTATCAAAGTCCATCAGAGTTCTACTGTGTGTGTCTGCAAATTATCCGTACAGACTTTGACGGCATGCCTCAACACAACCAAGCGGATTAAACTAAGCAAACCTACATGGTTTAAAATCTTGACCCATTGTCTTTATACGCAGTAAGTTTGGTACAGTTGTGATTTCTAATTCACTCACAATGAAGCCGAATGAGTTGCGCGCAGGTGTAATTGAACTATTTCGAAAAGGAACAACGGTTTCAGTGATTGCAAAGACCCTGAATATGGCGGAATCTACAGTGAGTGACGCAATAAGAACGATACCAACAGCTTGGAACGCTAGATGACCGCGTAGGGAGAGGAAAAAAAGCGCACCGTTCGGACTTCACAAATGCGTGAGATTATCCGGCGACGAATCAAGCGAAATTCTTCTTTTTTTTTCCTTGATTATTGAGATTTTCTACTCTAGGCTGGTTCATCTCTCGCCGTAGTCACTCAAATACCTTTTGGGTATTTTCGAGTTCCGATGGTGAGATTCGAGCTCGTGACTTTGGCGTGAGAGGAATGGATGTTTACCTCTACGCCGGGGTCGCCCCCAGCGCAATTTTTTGGGTTTTTATCCGAAAATTTGAAGACATTCATCGATTTCCATCCGAAAGTTGGTGAAATCATTGAAAATTTCAAAATCTTCCGTTGGAGCCATAGTTTACAACGATTTGAAGGTTTAGTCTGTTAAGCTGAGCAAGAATCAGTGTGTGTGTGTGTGTGTGCTCGCGTGTGTGTGTGTGTCTGTTTGTGTGTGTGTGTGTGTGTGTGTGTGTGTGTGTGTGTGTGTGTGTGTGTGTGTGTGTGTGTGTGTGTGTGTAATCTAACACCCACCGGGCGGCAGTGGTATTATGGAAGAAATCTGTTTACCATTGTGTTTTTTTACCTGTCCAATGCAAGCAGCTTTAATCCGGGAGTTAGAAAGTGCTAGCTCTATTGCAGATCCAGTAAAGTGCGATACGGTCAAAATTTGGTCAATATCAACTTGACGTATTTCTTTCAATTTTGCATTTAAAAAACCTGAACACCTCTCATTTTGAAGGTGTGTGTGTGTGTAGAATGTTGCTCCTATTTTGATTTTGGAATTCACTCTTCAGTTGTCAAAATGCCGTCCTAGCAAGAAGAGCAGCGTATCAAAATTTTGCTCGCGCATCGCGAAAATCCGAGCTACTCGCACGCAAAGTTGGCAAAATCGCTAAAAGTTGCCAAATCAACCGTTACAAATGTAATTAAAGTGTTTGGGGAACGTTTGTCGACAGCCAGGAAGTCTGGATCGGGGGGAAATCGAAAACCGGAAGCCGCTGAGACGACAAAGAGAGTTGCCGGTAGTTTCAAGCGAAACCCTAACCTATCTCTCCGAGATGCCGCAAATAAGCTGGGTGTATCGTCTACAACCGTGCATCGAGCCAAAAACGAGCCGGACTATCGACTTACAAGAAGGTAGTGACTCCAAATCGCGATGATAAACAAAATACGACGGCCAAAGCGCGATCCCGGAGGCTGTACACGACGATGCTGACGAAGTTTGACTGCGTGGTAATGGACGACGAAACCTACGTCAAAGCCGACTACAAGCAGCTTCCGGGACAGGAGTTTTATACGGCAAAAGGAAGGGAAAGGTAGCAGATATTTTCAAGCACACGAAACTGTCAAAGTTCGCAAAGAAATATCTGGTTTGGCAAGCCATCTGTACCTGTGGCTTGAAAAGCAGCATTTTCATAGCTTCCGGGACTGTCAACCAAGAAATTTACGTGAAAGAGTGTTTGAATAAACGTCTGCTGCCTTTCCTGAAGAAACACGGTTGTTCCGTACTGTTTTGGCCGGATTTGGCATCTTGCCATTACGGTAAAAAGACCATGGAGTGGTACGCCGCCAACAACGTGCAGGTGGTTCCCAAGGACAAGAACCCTCCCAACACGCCAGAGCTCCGCCCAATTGAGAAATACTGGGCTATTGTCAAGCGGAACCTAAAGAAGACCAAAAAAACTGCTAAGGACGAGCAGCAGTTCAAGGCAAACTGGCTTTCTGCGGCGAAGAAGGTGGACAAGGTGGCTGTACAAAATCTGATGGCAGGGGTCAAGCGTAAGGCCCGGCAATTCGGATTTGGAAAAGTGGAAGCCTAACTGAATATTTTTCCTGAATTTTATACTAATTGAACTTGAAAAAGAAATTTAATTTGATTTTTTAAATAAACGATTTCACCGATTTATACGCGTTTTCCCTTGACCAAATTTTGACCGTATCACCCTTTAACCCATTTCAGAATGTCTGGAGAGTCACGCCCATTCCAAGGTTACTTTCACACGCAATAAGCCCCGCATGTAAACATGACCGTTTTCATGTGGATAACGGTAAAGTTAACATACTTCCAGGTTCAAAAATAATCAAACCTGGCGCGTATATATTGCATATAATTGTCTCACCATAAATCGCTGGTCCGCTATAAGACTCACTCTTCTGGGATTGCGTTGTTTTCTTTGCTATAGCCTCACCATCTTTGTTTGTTGAATTTTCTCCCCTTGTTAGTAGTGTTTTGTTTGGATGTTCTCTTTTGTTTCTTCTCGTGTTCGTAGTATTACCTAAAATAATTTAAATCAAAATTATATGAGTATTCACATCATAAATAAATTATTCTATTGGTGCTGTTTGAGTTCCACTATTATAAATGTGGTTGTTTTATGTGCCCAATGACATTGCTTCATGTTATGGTTCATGGAGAAATGGCATTTTTATTTTTTTCCCTACTCTATTTATTATTAATTGTATATGCGTTATTGTTATTTTCCTTTTTCAAATCAGCTTGTTTCCTAAGTTATCTTCTTTTAGTCTTTGCCTTTTAGTCTTCTACTCCTGACTCTGACTCTTCTTCACTACCAATTATTTTATAAATATTCTCCGCCTGTTTTTTTAATTTATCTTTATCTTTCCCAATTCTACTCCATTCTTCTTCTTTTATATTTAGTAGCTTGTTTGTGTCTTCCTTAATTGAATCGTTCCATGTTTTGGCAGGTCTTCCTCTTTTTTTTTTGTTACACCTAATTTTTCCTGCTATTTTTAGTGAGTGGCCATCGGGTCTTCTCTGTATGTGTTCCCAATAGCCTATTCTCATTTTTAACTGCAGTTTTACCATCTAATAAGCTTGATACTGTTAATCTCCCTTTTGGTCTCTCCCTACTTTACATTAACATTTCTTTTAGGATTTGCATTTCATATCAAGTTATTGACCTTCTATTTCTTTTTACTAAGGCTGCTGTTTTAAGGCCGTAAGTCATAGCAGGAGAGATTACTGTTTGATAAATTAATTTTGCTAGGCTCCATGGTGGTTTGTATCTCTTTATAAATTCTATCATTACTTTGTTACTCCTTACTGCTTCTAATTCGAATTCTCTTTAAAGTTTCCTAACAATAATTTCTACCTCCTTTAGCGTTGGTGCTATGATTAAAATATCATCTGCAAACACTAATATTGCTGGTAGATTATCATTATACTTCCAACAAATTTACTCTTGGATATTTTATTTTTGCTTTTCTTAACACATCTTGAATCATCAGTATAAATATGTATGGTGATAGTGGACATCCTTGTTTTATACCTATCATTTTAGTCATTTCCTTGCATTTCTCTTGTTCCCGTAGTTTGGCGGTAGAATGTGTCCTCACGATACGACTTCTTTCAACGAATCACAACAAGTTATTTCCAGTTGTAACGTAGTTTTAGCTGTAAGTTTATTTTAGGTCAGATTAGGAATAGATATTAGGTTATGGCCGTTACTTACAAAAATCGGTTTGCATGTATAACTAGGACAATTCTTCGCACCGCGAAACTTCAGTTCTGACTATCTCTGCGTGTTCAAGAATAGTTTAGGTTAAGGTCCATCGTTTAGATAAGGTTTATTTTACTTACAATTTGCATGAATGTGCATGAAACTTAGAGTAAGAACAACTAGTTTTAGGATAATTTTAGGCGGTATTATAATTAGGTTTTGATAGAATGCTCTATTCAAATGATTTCAATAGACTGAAAAGGAAGAATAGGATAATAGGCCAATGCACTAAGGTTCACCTTTCTCTCGTTCTTCTTTGTCACTTTGACAGTCTTGTTGGCAGGTTCCGTTGGCTTCTACTGTAGCGTCACGAACAGTGTTCCCAGTGCCAACATTCTCTCCCCCGTAACACTGGCCACCAGGTCCAGTTTTATCACCCTCATCAACATCTAAAACCGCCAACCTAGCCACTGGCCTTCGCTTAAGCCCCCTCGCAGTTTGTATTATAGCTTGCCGAATTCTGCCGTCAACCCCCTGAATTACTTGGACAATGCGACCTCTTGTCCATTCGTTACGTTTGCCATCGCCCACTACGAACACTAAATCACCTTCAGCAATCGGCTTCACCTCACCGCACCACTTCGGACGTTTAGTTAAGGTTGGAAGATACTCTTGGATCCATCTGTTCCAGAAAACGTCGAGCTGCTGTTGAATCTGGCCCCAGGAGGACCTTAGGGCGTCCGCTGAATTTGTTGCTTCGACGGCCTGTTGCCGAACGCCAGATGAGTTTCCCAGAAGGAAATGATTAGGTGTGAGAGCTTCGCTTTCCTCCGATGTAACTGGTAGATATGTAAGTGGACGACTGTTTACTATCGCCTCAGCTTCCACCATAAAGGTTTTCAGTGACTCGTCATCCAGCTTGCGGTTGTTGTTGTATGCTACGTCAACCGCCGCTTTGATGGAGCGTACCATTCGCTCCCACGCACCACCCATATGAGGGGTTCCTGGAGGGTTGAAAATCCACTTGGTGTTAGAGCCTGTAAATGTTGCCGATATTTGCTCGATCTGCTTCCTTAACAATTTTTCAGCACCCTGAAATTGGTGCCGTTATCTGAATAAATTTCAGACGGTGATCCTCGACGGCAGATGAACCTCCGAATGCATTTGACACAGGAATCCGTACTCAAATTATGAGCAACTTCGACGTGTACCGCACGTATGGTTAAGCACGTGAACAAGGCTATCCAGCGTTTAGCGTTGCTCCTCCCGATCTTCACAGTCAACGGTCCAAAAAATCTATGCCGGTATACGTGAACGGTCGAACAAATGACGCCATTCTTGCCAATGGTAACGGTGCCATGCGCGGAATCTTCGGAGAGCACTTGTATACACGACACCACTGACACGCCTTGACAATGCTGCTTACTGCTGTTCTGAGCCTTGGAATGTAGTATCGTTGGCGAATCTCGTTTACTACAGTTTCCGAGTTACAGTGTAAATATCTACGATGGTAGTGGTCTATCAGCAGAGTTGTTAGCCTGTGTTTTCTAGGAAGAATCACCGGAAACTTCATCTCTCTTTCAACATTTGGAGCTGCTTCTATTCTGCCATCTACTCGAAGGATTCCTTCTTCATCCATCGTCGGGCATAACTGGTACAGAATGCTGCTTTTCATTAACGGTTGATTCTCATCTGGTAGCATCGTATTATGGCGTTTTAATATCACCATTTCATCCGGAAAGCACTGCCACTGTGCCTCACGGATCAGAAGACATTCTGCTCTACGAAGCTCATCCGATGTTAACGGGCCTACCGATCGTTCATCTCCAGTCATTTTCTGCTTTAGGTTCTCAGTAAAACGGTATACGTAGGCAACAGCACGGGTAGCCCGAGACAGTTGGGAAAAACGATCAAGGTCTACCAAACGCTCTGGAATTCGTAACACTTTGTGGGCATAGCAAGGGCGCAGTTCTTCTTCCGTAGGTGGTGTAGATTTTTTTTCTTTCGGCCATTCTGATTCCGACAACCAAAGAAACGAAGGGCCCTTGAACCAGACACTATTTGCAGATATATCTGGCCCATTTCCCCACTTTGTCCCAATGTCCGCCGGATTCTGTTTGGAAGGAACCCAGCGCCAGTGTTTCGCATCAGTTATCGTCAACAATTCACCTATCCTGAAAGCGACGAATTGCTTATACCGGCGATGATCAGCCCGCAGCCAGGAGAGGACAGTTGCTGAATCGCTCCACATTACCTTTCGTGCAATAGGTAGCGTGTGGTTTTCTTCAACAAACTGTGATAATCGGGCTCCCAGTACTGCGGCCTGCAGCTCTAAACGTGGAATTGACTGCGATTTGAGAGGGGCCACCTTCGTTCTCGCTGTAACCAGCACGCATTCTGGTAATCCATCAGGCTTTAACGTTCGAAAATACGCTGCGGCACAGTAGGCGGATTCACTGGCGTCAACGAAAATGTGGAGTTGTAGATCCTTGTACCGGTCCTTGGTAGCACCTGGAAAGTAGCAGCGAGGAATTTTGAGGATGCTCACCGCTTTGAATAAGCTCGTCCATTTTTTCCACCTACGATGCAGATCGTCGCTTATTTTCTCGTCCCATTGTATACCGGCTCTCCACACTTCTTGCAACAGAATCTTCCCATGCACTACAAAAAGGCCCAGCAGGCCCAGTGGATCGAAAAGTGACATTAAACATTTCAACATCTGTCGCTTTGATGGGCTTTCATTGCCATGAATTAACTCAGTGATCTCCGGTTTCATTTCGATTGAAAACTGAAAGCATCCACTTGTGTCAGCCACAGAAGTCCGAGTACTCGTTCGTAGTCGCATTGCTTATCCGCCGCAAAAGATTTATCTTTCTCGGGTTGCACTTCACCCAAGTTGGTCAAGACAACGCTGCTGCTCGATAGCCAGTTCCTCAGCTCGAAACCACCTTGTTTGTGGACGAAACGCATTTGCTGGGACACTTTGATTGCCTCTTCTATAGATTCATAGCTCTCCAGAGAGTCATCCACATAATGGTTATTAATGATGCCTTCAACCGCTCGAGGATACAGCTCTTTGAATTCTTCCGCATTTTTGTTTTTCACGTATTGGGCTGACGCCGGTGAGCACGTTGAGCCGAACGTTGCGACATCCATGAGATACACGTCCGGTACTTTGGAGGGATCTTTGCGCCAAAGGAACCGTTGAGAATGACGGTCTTCTTCGCGAATCGAAATTTGGTGGAACATCTCCTTATATCCGCTGAGACACCTACGTTAAACTGCCGAAAACGTACTAGAACACCGGGAAGTGATGCCAGTTGATCTGGGCCTTTCAGCAGAACTGAGTTGAGAGAAATCCCGTTCACGGCTGCCCTAGCATCCCAAATCATGCGAACCTTTCCTGGCTTTCGAGGATTCACTACTGCACCTAGTGGTAAATACCATACTCGCCGTAAATCAGCACAAGCTAGTTCTTCCGTGGTCACGCGGTGTGCGTAACCTTTCAATTGGTAATCTTCTAATTGTTTTTGTAAGGTTTCTTTAAGTTGTGGAATCCGATGCATCCGTCTCTCCAAACATTCAAGGCGCTTAAGAGCCATTCCATAATTGTCAGGTAGCTCTATATGGTCGTACCTCCACAAAAGACCGGTTTCGTAATGATTACCAACTCGAACGGTTGTTTCTAGCAGTATTCGTTGAGCACGCTGTTCATCCTCGGATTTGAGTAAACTTTGGTTGAGCTCCGACTTCATCCATGGTAAAGAAACACTTGACGAGGTCATGTAAAGCTTGGTCTGAAACACATCCACAGGCATGACAGTTGACTGATGGCTTCTGTCCGTTGTTCGCTTTACCACCGTAGATACACCAACCGAGTCTTGTTTTGACCGCGACTGGTTCGTGCCTGAGTCCTTCCCGTATCTTTAACGGAACCATTAAATTCAAGTTGTTGACTCCAATCAATAACTTTGGAACCGCTTTGATGTAACTCTTAACTGGAAGTCCCTTGAGGTGTGTGTATTGCTTCGACATAAGATCATACGAAAGCGTTTGTGTTGGCAGCGACAAGTCCTTAACTGTTTGAACATCGTCCATAACAAATTTCTGTCCTCCAGTCGACGAGATCACTAGCGACAACTTCTTCGACTGATTCTCTACTCGTGTCACGTTCGCTGTCCAAAGCAAACACAACGGTACTGTCACACCATCGACGCCTAGCTCTTCGGCCAACTTGTCTTCAATCAGCGTTAGGGAAGATCCATCATCAAGGAATGCATAAGTATCCACCGTTCCTCTAGGTCCATGCAACGTAATTGGCATTATCCTGAAGAGCAACGACTGGTTAGCCAACCGATGTGTTTGGTTCTCCGCGGTACTCATCAAAGGCTGCACCTTCGTATCCGAATTGCTGCGTGAGGAATGTAAAAGTGGATGATGGCGAAGTTCACAACCATTGGTTCCACAGTTTCCAGTTTTCCTACAACTCCTTCTACCATGTGAGTTCAAACAGTTCCGACACAGCCCACTTGACTGAACACACTTCCAACGTCCATCAACGGAAAGAGACTTGAAGACACGGCAATCCTGAATACGATGTCCCACGTTTTTGCATGCTGGGCAGGATTTCCCATCTTCCCGATTGGTGGTCGAATGGGTGCTGACACTAGGTTTCAGATCACTTTGATGTAAGTTGACATTTCCTCTTGAGTTCATGTTCTTCGCGGGAGTACTAGATTTTCCACTATTGTTGGCATACACGTTGACATTACTCACTGCTTTCACTATGCCAGACATAAAACTACCGAATGTGTTGAGGTTTACTTCCGGAAATCCCTGGATGAATGAGCCCCATTCCATTTGCAGATGAGGCGGCAATTTGACGACAAGTTCCGCGAGAAGAGACGGATTTGACAGATGAGCAGTTTGTCCTGCAACTTCCAAATGGTCGCAGAGACTTTGTATAGACATTCCAAAATCGATAATAGTTTGGAATTTTTCTATTTTCGGCGATGGTGCCGAGCGTACTTTATCTAAGAGAGCTGAGATTAGCAACTCAGGCCGACCATAAAGTAAATGAAGGGTTTCCATGATATGGGGTACCGATTCGGGTAGCAGCAATCGGCTTTGAACAGACTGATATGCTGCGCCTTTTAGGCTTCGCTGGAGGCGACAAAGATTTTCAGCACACGAGTATCCACAAGCTAGTGTAGTGTTCATAAAACTACTTATGAATATCGGCCAATCAGCTGGATTGCCCGAGAAGGGAGGTAAATCTCGTGGCATGACTTGCCTGGCGGCTAATTGCGAGGGGAAGGGGTGAATGTGGCTATATTTGTGTTGAGCAATGGTGATTGCAAGGGCGAAAAGGCAATGCTACCAAATTGCTTCATTAGATGTTGAAGGTTGCCGTCGTTATTGATTGGTGGCACATTTGCAGATAGAGGATAATTATCTGGCTTACCTGGTGGCACGGGAGGTGGTACTTTCTGAGGAAAGGTGCAGAAAGAGACGTGATTGCGGATGCAATCGCTGGCGCAGATGTAGACACGATCTCAGGTTCCGATACAGGCACAGGTACAGATGCCGGTGCCGGATGATAGGCAGGCGGAGCCACGGTATGTGACGGCAACCCGTATGGTACCGATACTGATGAAAGCACCGTTGCACCGAAACCGACATGATCCGGTGCAGTTGATGATCGGTAATCGAATCTGTTGACGGCAAACGGCATTGATGATGACGGATTTCCCAGTCCGGGTGGTGGAAACGATATTGAGGCAGGCAAATTTATCGTTGCTGGAGATTGTGATACGACGGCTTGATGCGGTGCCTGCTCGACAACGGGCACGGGTGTAGGTGTTGATTGTGCTAGAGGTACCGTTCCTTCAGCTCGCCTTGCTGCATCTTCGTCCCGTTTCGGACCAGTTTCGAATCTCCTTGCAGATTCACATTTGCCGATAAAGAAATGGATCTCTGATTCGGTAGTGAGGGATATTTGAGAGGGCTCTGTTGAATTCGACCATCTGGTTGCTGAACATGTGTCGGAATGCGGCTGCTAACGGTGATAGCATTTGGCTTCGTTGGACTGGAAAGTGATGGCGGCTTTGATGGGATACATGCGTTCGTTGACGTGGGAACGTTGTTGTCCTTCTTCAGCTCTGCGCATTCGTTTATCCAATCTACAACCTTGGTGAGGCTAGCATGTTTGCTACCGTGGTTGTGCTTACTCCTAACGCTTTCGTGTTCTTCTTCTATCTCCAGCTGGGCTTCGAGCAACTTATATTTGTCCTCTACAAACCTTTTTTGTAGTGTTTGAGCTCTTCCAGCTTCTCAAGCTGCAAATTCAACCTCGCAGATCGACCCGATTTGCTTGAAACACGGGACCGTTTAGATGTGGACATGATGCTGCTCAAACCATCTACCTGACATTTGGAGCACACCCACGATCGATCTTTAATCGAATCTGTGACGCCGGCACACGAGAAGTGCCACCAAGTCTGACAAACGTCACATTGCACCATATTTTCTTCACCGTTCCGGCGGTCGCAGTGTACGCAATCTGTCCGATTCTCGTCGAGCGTGTGTGCGTGGTGCAGTGTGAGGTCTGCGGTGTTTTCCAAACTTGATTTCTCCGGAATTGGTTCCATTTCGCCGAGTTGATTGAACTGCTGACGATTTTTCTAAAAATTTGTTCCCGTAGTTTGGCGGTAGAATGTGTCCTCACGATACGACTTCTTTCAACGAATCACAACAAGTTATTTCCAGTTGTAACGTAGTTTTAGCTGTAAGTTTATTTTAGGTCAGATTAGGAATAGATATTAGGTTATGGCCGTTACTTACAAAAATCGGTTTGCATGTATAACTAGGACAATTCTTCGCACCGCGAAACTTCAGTTCTGACTATCTCTGCGTGTTCAAGAATAGTTTAGGTTAAGGTCCATCGTTTAGATAAGGTTTATTTTACTTACAATTTGCATGAATGTGCATGAAACTTAGAGTAAGAACAACTAGTTTTAGGATAATTTTAGGCGGTATTATAATTAGGTTTTGATAGAATGCTCTATTCAAATGATTTCAATAGACTGAAAAGGAAGAATAGGATAATAGGCTAATGCACTAAGGTTCACCTTTCTCTCGTTCTTCTTTGTCACTTTGACAGTCTTGTTGGTAGGTTCCGTTGGCTTCTACTGTAGCGTCACGAACAGTGT
>JASCZW010011828.1:0-30681 GCA_034211315.2 Aedes japonicus
ATACCCATATTGACAGAGTTTCGTTCTAAACATGAACATGGCCAGCTGAGGCCAAACGGAAACCTGTTGGGGAACAGGTCCGACGACAAATCATCAGATGGCCTCAAAACGGATAGAAATATCCTACTGGAGAAATTTCATGAATTTTGATACCCATATTGCCAGGGTTTTCTACTGAAAATATGCATGGCCACTTGAGGCCCCACTGGAACCTGTTGCGGATTGGCTGTCCGATGACAAATCATCAGATATCTTCAAAACGTTGAGAAATATCCAACTGGGGAAATTTCATGAATTTTGGTACCCATATTGCCAGTGGGCTCTACTGAAAATGTTCATGGCCACTCGAGGCCCCACTGGAATCTGTTCCGGATTCACAGGTCTGAGGGCAAATCAACAAATTGCCACAAAACGTTGAGAAATATCCTACTGGGAAATTTCATGAATTTTGATAGCAATATTGCCAGGGGTTTCTGTTGAAACTGTTCTTAGCCACTCGACGACCCTCAGGAATCTGTTCCGGATTAATAGGTCCAAGGACAAATCATCAGATTGCCACTAAACGTTGAAAAATATCTTATTGGAGAAATTTTATGAATTCTGATACCCATATTGCCAGGGGTTTCTACTGAAATTGTTCTTGGCCACTCGAGACCCCACGGGAACCTGTTTTGGAATGACAGGTCCAACGATAAATCATCAGATAACCAGAAAACGTTGAAAAATATCCTACTGGAGAAATTTCATGAATTTTGATACCCATATTGCCAGGGTTTTCTACTGAAAATATGCATGGCCACTTGAGGCCCCACTGGAACCTGTTGCGGATTGGCTGTCCGATGACAAATCATCAGATATCTTCAAAACGTGGAGAAATATCCAACTGGGGAAATTTCATGAATTTTGGTACCCATATTGCCAGTGGGCTCTACTGAAAATGTTCATGGCCACTCGAGGCCCCACTGGAATCTGTTCCGGATTCACAGGTCTGACGGCAAATCAACAAATTGCCACAAAACGTTGAGAAATATCCTACTGGGAAATTTCATGAATTTTGATAGCAATATTGCCAGGGGTTTCTATTGAAACTGTTCTTAGCCACTCGACGACCCTCAGGAATCTGTTCCGGATTCATAGGTCCAAGGACAAATCATCAGATTGCCACTAAACGTTGAAAAATATCTTATTGGAGAAATTTCATGAATTCTGATACCCATATTGCCAGGGGTTTCTACTGAAATTGTTCTTGGCCACTCGAGACCCCACGGGAACCTGTTTTGGAATGACAGGTCCAACGATAGATCATCAGATAACCAGAAAACGTTGAAAAATATCCTACTGGAGAAATTTCATGAATTTTGATACCCATATTGCCAGGATTTTCTACTGAAAATATTCATGGCCACTCGAGGCCCCACGGGAACCTGTTACAGAATGACCGTTGCAGAAACACGTCTGCATGTGGCCCACAATTAAGTTGAAATAGTTTCTAGGAATTATAAAGATTTTGGCTTCCATTGCCGGAAATTTAATAGAAGTTTCCAAATAGTGTCTCCGTACCGGAACACAGCCCCGGTAACCCAGATTTACTGGGACCAGATGAATTCAAACGGTCATTGCTGATTATGTCCTTAAAACCAATGAGTTTTTGAATCTAAAAGTGCCAAAAGAATTGAAATCGGTTTACAATAGTCAGAGTTATAACCATTTGAATTCGGTGGCTGTCGATCACTTTCTTTCCTCTTTTTCCCTGTCGATCACTTAAAGATATTTTTTTTTTTGTCGAATACATAAGGGTTAATAAAACCTTCATAAGACAAAAAAGATTAAAAAAATGTTCTAGTGAAAGATTTTAGGATCACTTGATTCATTTAGCGGTCTTAGGATTCATTTAGCAGTAAATAATATTAAAAAAAAAAAAAGTTCTAGTGTTGCTTGAAATTTTGTTTAATAGCAAAACATTCAAAACAAATTGAGTTTTTTTACAGCATATCATGCTCCAAATCATATGCGCATTTAATTTTACGGTGAATATTGGCACAATAAATGCGGAAAATTAATGCGCTTAGGAAATTATGCAAGTTTACAACAACAAAAAACTAAATTAAAACAAACATATTCGATAAATTAATCATGAATTTCCTGAAAGTTGATCGAATTCAATGAGGATATCAAAAGAAGGCCGGAACTGGCCTCCGATCTACAGTTCATTGGCATAACAATTAAAATTAGGTGCATTTATTTTTCTTCATTTATTTTATTTCTTAAATTTTAATATAACGATTGGAAAAAAATCAAAGTTTTGCTTAAAAGCCAAATTATCTTCGCAATGACTACTATAAAACTATTTGGTCTTGTTATTTTACCGTTTTAAAACCCTTGTTTAAGCGCCTGATTGCCTCAATGGGAAGGTTCTTTCCTCGCAAAGAAATAAAACGGTTAATGATGAAGTTTGCTGCAGCAGATAATTTCTCATCTCCATGCGAAGCGCTAGGAGTGGGACAGTAATTTTAATGCTAGAACGAATAGACATGAAGAGAAAGTGTATTGATAGTTCCGTATAGGGCAACGGCAGGCTTTGAAATTGAAAGATACAAGTTTGAAAACGAGCGGAGGGCATTTGAACGGTAGTATCCGATCAGGCACATAACCCTTTGTCATACTACCCCATGCAGGATAGGCAAGGGGGAAAACCCCATGACTGACAAAAGGTTATGCAACCGATCGGGCTCTTATACTACCTATTGCTTGTTTCTAGTTCTAGTGATTTGTCCCTCTTCTAATACTGCCTAACACGGTTGATAAATTATCTCCCGCTGTTGGGTTTATTTTTAGCATGCACCGCCTATTTCACACATTTATGTAGTATGACAAAGGGTTATGTGCCTGATCGGATACTACCGTTCAAATGCCCTCCGCTCGTTTTCCAACTTGTATCTTTCAATTTTAAAGCCTGCCGTTGCCCTATACGGAACTATCAATACACTTTCTCTTCATGTCTATTCGTTCTAGCAATAAAATTACTGTCCCACTCCTAGCGCTTCGCATTGAGATGAGAAATTATCTGCTGCTGCAAACTTCATCAAAGATCGTTACTTCCGCGCTGGGGAGAATACAAAAAATAACAATCAAAGTGAAGACGGTTAAGTAACTTTTACAAGCCTTAATTCCTATTGAGCTCCAGCTCAAATTACTGGTTTACTATTCGACCGTTAGCCTGGTCAAAAACATACTGATCCTTTGCTTCACTAACCTACTGCCTTATGTAGCTAGCAAAAATGTTGCACGACAAGAAAAAGAACATTCACGAAGAATCTGGAGCCAATGCATCGCACGCTGTCATCACTCCCTTGTACGCAATGATGATGATAATGATGATGGTGTCGTTGGGCACGTCGGTAGCTAGGACAGGACCTGCCAGCTCAGAGAGAGATGACCTCTTATTAATTTCTGATTGCTATGATACGGGGGTCACTCCAGTGTTGCCATATATGTTTACACAGTAATTCCATTGAAAATAATTTAATTAAAAATATAATCAAAATTCGTCGATATTCTTTTAATACTTTGTAATATTCAATAAAGTAAACGTTTAACAATTGTCAATATTTAAAAAGGAGAGGTTCGTGAAGTTGAGGCTCAACGAATACAAAACTGCCTTACAGGGAAGAAAAGGATGATATTAAAAATTCAAATAAATAATACGCGTTACTTCTAAATCTTCGTAAGCTTTTTTCTGATCTTTATTTTTCCAGAAAGTATCATTTTTAGGATGAGCGATCCAAAAACCCAAACGAAAAAAGTGAAAAAGCAGTGACTAGCAACACCGCCAAACCAACAACAAACTGACTGCTTGTAACGTAACTCAACGGAGGCGGTAGAGGCGGTTGTCACAGCGACCAATAAAAAACGGTCTTTTTTGACAGCTAAATGGTCTTGTTTTTGCACTAACAGCTGGCAGGTCCTGTCCTAGGTTGGTAGCAGTAGCGTCGGCATAGAGCGCTCTCTCGTTTTCTCGGTGGGTTGATGTTTACTTTCTCTCTCTCTCTCTGGGGTAGATCGTGCCGATGATGACAGCGCATTTGCTGGTATAATGTTCACGTAGTGTGTTGTGTTTTGCGCGCCTTACGCTACGTCTTCATCTGCCGGTGCTAACGTGTCGGTAGCGAACAACCCTCAATGCCAATTTTCCTTTTCATCAAAGAGTACTTTATCAAGCAGACTGGCAACTCTGCCAAAAACCAGGCGAACCACAACGCCATCTCCGAGAAAAGGTAGAACCACTCTACACGCATGTGTATGTGTCAGTTCATCTGTACACGCACACAAAGAGATGCAGCAGCTGTCAATATTTGTTCGCCTTTTGTCGCTTGATCCAGCGAGTAATCCTATTGTTATTTGAGAGAAACAGATTGATTTAAAATTGGAATAAAACATTTGAGATGCGATACAAACAGTGCAGTTTTTGTGGAATGCTGACACCCACACTTACAGAACAAGACATATAAAAAAACAAAGCTGAAATCTACTGTTCGCTCGACTACAGCTCATTTTTTTGAGAGTATATTTTTTACAAATAGTGGATATAATATTTTGCTATGATACTTATTGGTGATGGCTTCTTAGTCTCGAAGCAGACCTGAAACACCCGCACCAGCTGATCAATCTGAACACCAGAAGAAAGCAACAAAATAATAAGGTGTTGACTTCTTTCAATGGCATTCAACTATCAAAGCATCGGTTCTCAAACGGAGCAAAGTTCTCCATCCAGTTAACCGTGTCAGCAAGTTGGTTCCTCTAGACACAGTGGTGTTGTAAACAGAACCAGAACGGGATGCACCCAAATCACGGAGCTGACGGTGTATTCTGTTCTTCTTGAATTGACTGATTTTATTGCTGATTTTCAGGCTGAGTTGTTGACAATTTTTACAGCTATTACGATTCATTGGCTTACTGCGACCATGCTCATAATTTATCGTGTTGCTGCAATGCGAAGTAGTACGATATGTGTGCACGATTTTCGCTGCTCTTTCTGATCAAAAACGATAAACAAACAGCAAAACACATTGACGACAGATGATTTTTTTTTGGTTATTGTTGTTTTGTTTCACTGGCATGAGGTCACACACACATCCCTTATTGTTCGAAGAGAATTACTAATACATATGTACTGAGCATCGGTGACGGTTGACATTTGTATGGGAAACGTGAAGAGCTGCCAGTCTTCCTGATAAAGTAGTCTTAGCGCTTTTCATGCATTTACTGGAGGCAAAATGGTTTTAAAATGCTTTTTTAACTGACCTTAATAAGATAATATGAATGAGTCCTAAAACGGCATTTCAAAACAGCATTTTACTAGTTCATAACGTCGTAATTAAACCTTTGATAGGAGGAAACGGAATTTGAGAAAACAAGGTTTTAAGATTGTTGTAAACAAGCTGTGTAGGTTCTGATAAACCGGACTAAAATTTGAAACCTATTGGCACCTCTTGTGCCATAATAAAACCAAATTGATTTCCGATGGCTTTTATAAAACTTTAATAAAACTTAACAACGCTGGATGGTTTTGGAAATGTTACTTGGGAAGCAAACATTCCGAATCACTGCGCTGTCATTGGTTTCTCGTTACGGCTGCTAGAAGCACCCAAATTATTGAAAAAAATTCGCCAAAATACTAAGTAAATCTAACCTTAAGAATAAAACCAAAGTTACTTTGAAAAATAGAAACAAATTTTTATGTTTGGTTGATAAAATCAGCTCACTAATTCCGGTTTTATTGTTATTTTTCAAGACAAAATTCAATCTAAACTCCTTTTCGATACACCCCGCTGTCAAATGCCTGCATTTATAGTAAAAAGAGTTCGCAAAACAAGCCTCTCTTCGTGCGTTTGAACGCATGGAAGTCAGTTTTCTTTTCGACAGGCTACCTTAACAGATCTGAAGAAAGCTTTCCTCTCACGTCCGATGGCTCAGAGTCGAAACGTGCTCATATTAATTATATGTAAATGCTGATCACAACCATTTGAAGAATGCTTTCCAAAAGCAAATAAGTCAAGAATCCAGCGGCGTCGCATTAAGTTGGCAGTAATCTCTTCGCTTTCTTGCTTCAAACATAAATTAAATCGTAAAACTAGTAGTTGATTGTATATTCATTAAGCTACTTTATACGCTTGATAAACCTAACGCGTTTAAGCTTCTAATGAATGGTGTGCGTCGGCACGTCCATAAAAGAAGCGGCCAGTCTGGGTAGGGAACAAAAAACGGCTACGGCAAGAATACGAACGGCGGCAAAACTTAACACCCCAAAAGGTTCACCCCGATTGGCTGGAACGGACCCATCAGGAATGATGTGCAGGAGTCCAGACGAGTCGGTTGTTTATTCTTGTTGATGGTGCGCGCATGCGGTCTATTGATCATAATGATGATAGTCATAATCAACGATGAGACGGCATTCCGACTTCTGGTTTTTATCTCCCTATACTGTTGGACAAAGATCCTCGCCTCAACTCATCATTCGAGTTTGCCTTCGACTGCAAATCGGATTCCCCTAAGCCCCCAGAGGCAGCAGGAAACATACTCAGCAAGCCACGACGACGAGTGAAAATCTTGCCACTCAACGAGAACATTAGATTTAAATAAAAATTACATTAAAAACGCATTACATTCGAGATTATGAGCATCTTAAATGTGTTTAAAATAATAAAATAGTAATATGTTTCGCCATAATACAATCCATCAGCGCCAATAAATGTGTGCTTCGGAGGCAACGGTGGTTCTCCTGGCTCCGGACCCTCCCCTCCTAGAATAAGCCATCTTCATCCCGTTGGACTCCGGGTTGAGCGAGAAGGTGCATCCATTTTATGCTTATGCATTTTGAATTGCGCGCGCTTGGCAATACACACAAAAATGATGATCGGCGTCTTGGCGAAGGAACATGGCGCGGTGCGCTTCAAAGGGGCCCAATGATAAGCGGGGAAAAGTTTTATTTTACGATGCGCAGCCTCACAAGTTATGTGATGAGAGGTTTGTAATAAAAATATCATTGCGAGGAATGTTTGGAATGTAATGCAAACTTGTAAACCTTTTAGCTGGGCTGGTGGAAGTTAAGTTATGTTCGAACGGAAATCATAATTTCAAAAATCTATCTTTTCAAACAGTATTACTACCTATCTCAGCGGTACTCAATCTCTTTTGAATTGTGACCCACTTCTGGAAACATCATGCGTTCACGACCCAGCAATATTGAACAATTGAACACAGAAGCTTCCATAAAGAAAAGTATAAAAAAAGGCTTGACCTTGGAACTTTACTGGCCCCCTACAGTTTTAATTGTTGTTGGATCCAAATTTGATCAATGTTAATTTTTTTTTTAGTTGTTGCTCAATAAATGAATTTAGTACAGTTTTTAATTGTCGTTGGACCCCTTGATATCGAACGCGCCTTGCTTACAGCAGCACCCAACAGGAGTCAGGGTTGACAACGTCATCGAGCAAGCGAGAAAGATCCGGCAGACTGAGGCGAGACAATTTGTCAGATATAGTGATTGGAAGTCTTTAACTTAAATCTTATTTTCAATAGTTTGAAGTCACGCTGATAAAAAACATGTTTTTTTTTTGTTCATATCTCTACCACTTTACGTTCAAAGATCGCAGGAAGCGCTGGCTGAGAACGGTTAAGATTGTGTAACCTGTCACGTTTTTTGCTGTTTTCACGGTCATTGAATTACTCGGTGGGGTGAAAAGTAACCTCATTGGGAATGAAAAAAATGTTATTATACACTTATTCCAGCGATTTTCCAACTTCTTGATCCCGTCCGAAAAGAAAATTTCTGGAATGTCTGGAATGGGCTGTCTTTTGAGGATTGGGAACAGATAACACTGGTCGACGGAGATTATTAGACCCAGAGATCCATGCCAGTTTTCGTTAGTTTGGGTCCCAAAACAACCGAATATCGTATTTTGAATACATGTGATTTGCTTTTTTCATCATAAATTGGCATTAAAAAATGAAATTTTGATACATTTTGAGAACCACTCAAATACAGGGTGCGACAGAAAATAATGCGAAAATTTGTTCTATTTCTTTCAAATACCATTTTCAACTAATTCAAGCAATAATATCAATATTTTCGAGTGCAGTTATCTTTATAAAGTCCTTTTAAACAAAGCTATTCAATGTGTCCTCCATTTTTATTAATAACATCCTCGAGCTGACGCCGGAAGCTAGAGCATGGCTTTCGGACGTAGTCCTCCGACATTGACTGCCATCCCAAGTAACAGTTTCAGTTCTATTCCAGCCGTATAGCACTCCTCCCGGATTTGTTGATGAAACTACATTCAAAACTGTTTTGTCTTCCAACACCTCCTATATGCATCTTTAAAGCCGAAATGTGTACAAAGTGGCCCAATCTATAGACGGTTGTGAAAACAAATTAATACAACCTTTCGAAGACCATAAAGATTTTGAAAATGTTCTAGTGAAAGATATTATGACCACTTGAGAACCATCCTAAAACCTATTGGCTGCCATCAAAACCAGCATAGGGTCAAATGGCCACAGCTGTCAAACTTCACGGCGATATTGTGGTTGGTTCTTGTTGTTCTACTTTGTTCGATTCTCTGCTCTTCTGATTCATTTAACAGCAAATAATGGCTAAAAAAATAGTTCTTGTGCGGTGGAAAATATGTATGATAGCAAAATATACAAAACAAATTGAGTTTCTCATAGCGTATCATGCTCCAAATCATATGCGCATTTTAATTTATGGTGAATATTGGCACGGTAATAGCTGAAAACTAATGCGCCTCGGAAATTATGCGAGTTTGCGACAGCAAAAACAAAATTGAAAGAAATATATTCGATAAATTAATCATGAAACTCCTGAAAATTTATAAAATTCAATGAGGTTATCTAAACGAATACCGAAGTTGGTCTAAGATCTACAGTTCAATTGTGTTACAATTAAAATTTCGTGTATTTATTTTTCCACATTTCAAATAGGGTATGTGTCCCTTCACTCAGCCTATTATGCAACCAGCGATCACATATTTCATTATAACTCATAAAGTTTTTAAGCTGTAAGCTAGATTCAACTAGTTATACACTTGCAAAGATAAGTTTGATAAGACATTTGGTAGTATGTATCACGAAAAGTTACACAAATCTTTGTATAAAGTCAGAAACAGTTGAGGGATGTGATTCGATGGATTTATTTATTCGTCCCATTCGATGGATTTATTACTAAATGCAGTCTTTGTACGGTTTTTTTTTAGCTTTATGAATTAAGACATTGCTAGCTGTATTACATTTACTTAATACAACCTTTCACAAAACAAACTCAAGTAAAACTGCCTCGAAAAGTGATGTTCATATATGATTGATTAGCCATTCAATAATGAAAACATTAAAATTCACTATACAATGATTTTGTTCCTTCGGTTTGTGTTTAGATGAGCCACTAGAATATAAACAACCGCAAACTCATGCATCTATACTTCAAATTTTACCAATAACAACTTTTTACTACGTTTTTGATACAACAGGCCATAGTTGGGAACAACCAAAAATATATGTACCCAACATTGGGTCTACAATTTTCTTGTAAAATCATTGTTATTTTAGCTATGTGAACAGTTAGTTTGTAACGTGTAACTATGTTCTGCACATCCAGACTGCATTACTTGCTTTATCGATTCAATTAAGCCATATTTAGATCACTTGAGATCGTGTAGATCATCTGTTCAGCATAACCAGTGAAATCATGATGCCCCAAAAGTTCAAGAAACCGAAAATTACGCGGAAGTGAACAACTATAAGATGATTAATATTGTCTCAATTGCTTCGGATTACATCTATTATTCTAATAGCAACATGATTTTGTTGATTATCGCTAAATTAATGACACATTTGGTACATAGGCCGAATCAAGGAGCTAGGCTAACATTACATCCCCTTAACCTATTTCATATATTTCAATATGGCGATTCCAGGAAATCACAGTTTTGCCAAAAAGCCAATTTATCTTAGCAATGGCTACTATAAAACTTTCTGGTCATTAGGTAGCTTTCATCAATGCCAATTAGGCGTTTAATGCATTTAATAGATGCAACATGGTTTAAAAATGCTTTTTCAACAACCATAACGAAATAATATGAATCAGTTCTAAAACGGCATTTCAAAATAGCATTTTATGAGTTTATAAAGACAAAATAAAGCCTTTGATAGGAGCAAAAGGAATTTCAGAAGACATGGTTTCAAGATCGCTGTAAAAAAGCTGTGTAGGTTCTCATAAACCTGGCTAAAATATTGAACCAATTGGCACCTCTTGGTACCATAATAAAACCAAATTTATTTCCAGTGGCTTTCAAAAAACTTTAATAAAACTTAATAAAGCTGGATGGTTTTGGCAATGTTACTTGGGATGTGTGTGTTATGGTTGACTTCAGGGTTTCCACACTAGGGTGTGATGTTTTGCAGGCTCGTGCTTCAACATGTACCCAAATCGAATAATCCAACGGATTAAGATCTGGACTGCTAGTGGGCCACAAATCCTTCGGCCAAAACTTCATGGTATCGTTCAACCATTGTTGGGTTCGATTGGACCTGTGACACGGCGCTCCATCCTGATTTAAAACAACGTTTTGGTTCCGGAGAAGTTGGCCTTCAGCCAGGGAAGCACTTGGTCCTTTAAAATACCGATATACACTTCGGTCTTGATTTTAACTCCAGCATCAATGAAAACAGGCGGCATTTTCAAACCGTTGGACGCCACCAAGCCAAACATCATGACACCAGCCGGATGTTTGGTTTGAAATTTGAATTTAACTTTTTCCGGAACTTTCTCAATTTTCGTTGAAATGAACGGTGAAATGAACAGGTCCGTGCGGCTGTTGACCACAGCATCGATGCTGAAAAGCTTTTCGTCGGTGAACAGGATTCTCATTATTTCCTTCTTCAACAAGGAAAGCAATCTCTTGGAACGAGTCACTCGTAGTTCCTTATGTCCTCCAAGTTTTCTTATGGAACGCACCGGATTGCGAGCAATTTTTGCACGGACCGATTTGATCACGTTCACAGCACTTGAAAGTTAACATAAACAAATACACTTTCGACAGAAATTAGTCACTAGCTACACGAATTAACCCAATACTCAAGTTTGAACATTTCCGCATTATTTTCTGCCGCCTTCTTCCCTGTAACTACCTTACCATAAATGTAAATGAATTTAACAGACAACTTTACAGAAGAAATTGTGTCGATTCGACTTCACCAGAAAAAGTTATGACCGTTGAAAGACAGCATATTTTATCAAAAAAAACAGCAAAGTACAGTAAACCCCCCGACACGCGCGGAATCCTTTGATGGTCGTCTCAAATGATATATGGGCATTGGCCTATGTTGTTTCATCAGAAAATATCTCGTGATCTACTTATGTGAAAACTTTTCAGAGAACTTCAGAGAAATTCTGCAGAAAACTTCAGGGGAGTTCTGCTTAGATCTTCAGCGAAGTTTGTCAAAGAACTTCAGGGAAGTTTTTGAGAGAACTTCAGGAAAGTTCTTCAGAGAACTTCAGGGAATTTCTGCAGAGAATTCTGCGGGGTCCTGAAGGTTTCTGAAGAACTTTCATGAAGGTCTCTCAAAAACTTCCTGAAGTTCTCTGACAAACTTCGTTGAAGATCTAAGCAGAACTCCCCTGAAGTTTTCTGCAGAATTTCTCTGAAGTTCTCTGAAAAGTTTTCACAGAAGTTCTCAGCAAAGCTTCGCTGATGTTCTTTGAAGAACTTCCCTTAAGTTCTCTGCAGAACTTTCTTGAAGCTCTCTGAAAAACTTAACTTCCATATAGTTCTTTGAAGAAATTGCTTGGAGTTTTCTGCAGAACTTCCCTAAAGTTCTATGAAGAACTTCCCTGATGTTCTGCAGAATTTCCCTGAGGTTCTCTGAAGAACTTCCATAAAGTTCATTATAGAACCTCCATGGAGTTCGCTGAAGAACTTCCATGAAGCTTACTGAAGAACTTTGCTGAAGTTTTCTGAAGAACTACCCTGAAGTTCTCTGAAGAAATTCCCTGATGTTCCGCAGAATTTTCCTGAAGTTCTCTGAAGAAATTTCTTGAAGTTCTCTGCAGAACTTCGCTGAAGTTCTCTGAAGAATTTTCCAGAAATCCTCTGCAAAACTTCCCTGGAGTTCTTTGCAAAACTTACCTGAAGCTCTATGCAGAGTTTCCATGAAGTTGACTGAAGAACTTCCATTAAGTTTTCTGAAGAACTTCCATGAGTTTTTCTTAAGGACTTCCATGACGTTATCTGTAGAACTTCCATGAAGTTATCTGAATAACTTCCATGAAGTTATCTGAATAACTTTTATGAAGTTCTCTGCAGAATTTCCCTGAAGTTCTCTGCAGAATTTTTTTGAAGCTTTCTAAAGAGGTTTCCCGGGAATTTTCTGTAAAACTTCTCTAAAGCTCTCCGAATAATTTCTGAAGTTATCTAAGTTATCTAAGTTATCTAGTTATTTCCATGAAGTTCTCTGAAGAACTTTCCTGAAGTTATCTGTAGAACTTTCCTGAAGTTATCTGTAGAACTATGAAGTCGACCGTCTGGAGGACAATGGTTACTCGAGTAAATTTCCTAAAAACAATGAATTCATACATGAGCTAGATATCAAAATACAGATATTACAAAAATTTCACATGAACACTAGGACCACGTAGCGGACGAATTTTGATCCAACGTGTTTTCAAAAAGCTCTGATCCCTCGAATATCTTTTTTGCAGATGCCTTCTTGCTATATGTCAACAATCTCGGAGATCCAGATTATACACTAGAAATTAGAAGAAAAATTAGTAATCTCCATTTAACTTCAACTACCTTTGCTTATCTTCGACAGATACGCGTATTTCGTCTACAATGTGCAGACTTCTTCAGTGTCTCGTACTAATAAGTCGACTTAGTACGAGACACTGAAGAAGTCTGCACATTGTAGACGAAATACGCGTATCTGTCGAAGATAAACAAAGGTAGTTAAAATTAAATGGAGTTTACTAATTTTTCTTCTAATTTCTAGTTACAGGCATTCCACTAAACAGCTCAAACCGTCTAGTATTCAGATTATACAGTTAGTTTACATGCACACTAGCGCAACGGAGTGAGATAATTTTGAACTGTTGAGTTGAGTTGAACTGTTGATCTCAGTTATTTGAGTGGTTCTCGAAATATATCAAAATTTCAAAATTCAAATCGCATGATGACCCCATGCGCTATATTGTTCATTCGCAAGCGGAGTAAGTCGTATGTTGTTTGTGGAGCGGTGCATAAAACAACCATAAAACCTCGTCAACAATTCTACGCCGATTCACCGGGTTCTTGCCTGCGTCTCTCCATCCTGGTTACACCCCACACTCTCCAAATTTTGGCTTACCTGATCCGCCCATCTAGCTCGTATTTTGTCCAAATATTACCATTACTGTGCATTACCATTAGGGATTGCATTTGAAAATACTGGCCACTATTATTCCGGTTGCTGCGGCTTTTTGGTTTCGATTTCCTCCTGATCCCGGATTCCTGGCAGTCGTCAGACGTTCTCCAAACACTTTTACAACATTCGTCACGGTTGTTTTTGCAATATTATGTGATTTTGCCAAGTCGGCGTGGAAATAATTTGGATTTTGCTTATGCGCGTGGAAAATATTGATATGCTACTCAGCAAGAATCGATACCATTTTGGCAAATGGAAAATTGCAAAAACAAAATAGAGTCAACATTTCGTACGCATACAGCCGCCAAATGAGGGGAGAACAAGTTTTTAATTGCACGATAAAAAACACCACGTCATATTTAAGTCGACCAAATTTTGACCGTTCCATCCTTTATGGACAATACTGAATTTTCTGCGTTATCTAATGCACATAAAGGGAATGCTAGATTTGGCAGAAAATAATTGGATACTCCATGTAAATTTAAGCCAGATTACGCCTAAATCTAGCCTGTTGTATGAAAGATTGCAAACAATATCGTTGTGTATGCTCCTTCGGCTTGGAATTATACGAGGGGAAATTGTACGCGCTTGATAATATTAATTATTTTTTTCTGTGCTACAAAATTATGTGGATTGTTTTACTGAATGGTTTTCTAGAAACATGCTTACACTAGGCATTCACAAACGCAACGTCATCTCGTTCCATCGAAAATCCGATAACCCGATTGTTTTTGATTACGTCAAGTTCGTCAAGGGAGTACGGGATTTGAGGGTTATCCTTGACCCAGCTCTTACCTTCCGATCACACGATGACTATATTATCTCCAGATCAAATCGACAGCTGGGATTCATCTTCAAAATAGCAAATGAATTCCGTGCCTTCGATCCGTTCATTGGCCTCTTGTTCGGTCTATCCTGGAATACAATGTTGTGGTTTGGTGTCCGTTATCAATCGATCTGGATTGCTAGGATTGAATCAATCCAATGGAAATTCGTCAGATATGCTCTGCGAGATCTTCCATGGCAAAAGCCACTCAATTTATCGCACTACGAAGATCGATGCAGATTGCTAGCCATAGAAACTTTAAAAAAAAGATGAACTGCGCAAACAGTTTTTGTAGCTTAGATTCTTTTGGGAGATATGGACGAGGACCTTGAGCAGTTGAATATACAGTAGGCACTCAAAAGTGATTTGACATTCAATTTTTTTGAAAAATAAAAACGGCAACACTGCCAACTGCAACCGATCTGACGTTTGTTTGTTTTGTTATGGTTCTCCATTCGTTTGGTATAATCGGTTGCGCATTTTCGTTTGGATCAGAGGGTTTAACCCTGTTTTGGTGTAATTCCACACCTCAAAAGTCATTTGACAAAGTGATTATTCGTGGTAAGTTTAAAGTTTAACATAATATTTCACTATTATATCACTAAATGAATGTTCAAATAGCGAAAATGAATCAAACCAAACGCTCGCGCTTAGGGAGGGTGTGCTGAAATGTTAGGAAGAAGGACGCTCAAAAGCTCAAGTTGCACGGGATTTTTGCATTTCTCGTCAATTAGTGAGCTTCTGAAACAAGAAAAACAAAGAAAGAGGCTATGTCGGAAATTTCCCGTGGCCAGGTTGACCAAAAGTCACCACTGAGAGGCAAGATCGTTTCATAGCATTGATGTCGAAAGAACTGCTACGGATATCAACAAGGATTTGGCCGAACACCACGAAATAAAAATTCACAATTCAACCGTCAAGCGTCGCTTGACTGATGGTGGATTGAATGGTCGTCGGTCGAGTAAGAAACCACTCATTTCTGAGAAAAAACAGAAAGTCTAGGGTTGCCTTTGCTTTGGCTCACCAACATTGGACTCAGGAAGATTGGTCAAAAGTACTCTGAAGCGACGAAAGCAAATTCAATTTGTTTACCTCCGACGGGATTAAGTATGTGCGCCAGGGATGCCAGATATTTTTTTCAAATGTCTGTGATAAAATTTTTAATTTCTGGGAATGTCTATACAAGTCTTTAATTTTTTTTTTTACAAAATTAGACTTCTTTCAACTAAAAGACGTAATAAGAGAGCGAGTTATGCCATCTTCGCTAAATGTGTGCAACCTTACAGTATTGTTTCATATTTTCAAAGTGACACTGAAGTTTGAAACATTCGTATGGATGACACAATTTTCTATAGTTGAGGGGCTGTCATTTTCGAAGTAAACATTTGTGTTTCATTTGTATGGGAACTTCTGAGACGTTATTTTCTGAACCTCCGAGATGTTCTCTTCTGTACTTCAGGAGAGTAATCCTGAATTGTTCCTGAGTTTCTGAGACATTCCTGCTTGAACTACGAGAAAGTTCCCCCTATACCTCTGGAAATTTTCTTCCTGATTTTATATAACGTATCTACCTGTACTCCCAGGGTTTCCTAAACTTCGAGAAGTTCTCATTCTGAAATGTTGGAATGTTCGATTCGGAACTTCAGGGAAGCTCTCTAGCACTTCTGGGTAGTTCTAACTAAACTGTTGGTCTCTTCGGAACTTCTGAGAAGTCTTCTTGGCAACTTCTGAGGTGTTCTTTACATTTTTTGAAAAATTTCTTCTTGATCCTACAGGTAATGCCCTCTCTGGTAAGGTTCCTCCTGAAATTTGGGGAAGTTTTTACCTGAGCTTATTCTTTCCAAACTTCTGATTGGTCCCATCCTGAATTGCGAGAAAATTTTTATTGAAGCTTTGGGAAAGCCGTCTTGAAAATTGCTAGGAAAATTCCTTTAAATTTGTTCTTGAAGCTTTTTCCTGGACTTCTGAGAAGTCCTCTTCTGAACTTTTGGGAAGTTTTCTCCAGAACTTCGGGGAAGTTTGTTCCGGAACTATTGGGAAATTCATGCTCAAATAAGAAGAAATAACCTAGAAACCCCCCCAATGCTCCTAGAAAGTTTCATTCTGTTCTCTCTAATGAATTTTGAGAAATCCTTATTCTGAAATGATCTGGGAACTATGAAAACTTCTGGGAAGGTCCAACTAAACTTTTGAGAAGTTTCTTCCGGAACTTCTGGTAAGTTATTTCCTGAACTTTAGAGAAGTTCTCTCCTCAACTTCTATGACGCATCGTCCTTACGAATTCTTTTCCTGATATTTTGAGAAATTATAAGTAGCGCGTTTCCGTGTGAAATTTAGGTTTTTAAGGTTTTTTTAAGTTTTTTTATAAACTTCTGGGAAGTTCAATCTTGAATTTCTGAGAAGAACTCCAAAACCTCTTCAAGGAAGTCCTCTTTTGAAGGTACTTCTTGTTTGAATTGCTTGCTCCCAATATTTCTGAGAAGTTTCCTGACCAGACCATCGGAGAAGTTTTTTGTTTCAAAAAAGTCTCTTCCTAAACATCTAGAAATTATCTTCGCGAAGCTATAGGAAGTCTACTTCTAAACTTTCCAGGATATGATCTAAATTCTGGGTCTTTTATATTTGTACTTCTAGGACTAATTCAGGGGTAATTTCTAAATTCTTAGTTCAAATGTACTGAAATGATGCATTTAGTAGTATTTTGAAAAAAAATATCGGACAATTTATCGGCTAGTGCGTGGTAGGCAAGGGGGAAGGAAACCCATGCCAACTATAAACTAACAATCTCCTATATTGTTTTAACAATATGTCAGATGGTAAAAGGCCCAACAACAATTCGTTGAATAGGCGGTTAAGTTCAGTTATCATGGCAATTTTCACGAACATAATTTTTGCTGTACTCTAGCCAAACATGTGGTATGTAATCCAGACCGAGTGCAGAAAATAAAAAACCTTTGAATGACAATATGGCATACATTAACAATATTTAATGATGTAGAAGTTATATGGTGAAAACGAGATTAAACTATTTGAAAACAATAACATATAATTTTGGATGGATACCTTCCATTCGAAATAAAGTTTTGACTGTACAGCAAATTGTTTATCTCTATGCTGGTTGCTTCTTGGTTAAAATACTCAGCAAAGGGGTTGCGGTAAATTTCTCAAATGTGCATTGTTGTGAACCTTGATTTTTGTTTTGACTTAATGGCAAAGGACCAATATCATCAACGCTTTGACAGTAGTTTTTCGCATGGGATTGAACACTACCATAAGTAGGGACTCCATGAATGAATGAATGAAGCTTTAGATTAGCTTGACAATGTAGTGATGCATTACCAATGGAATAATGCTACATTAGAAATGTCTTATGGCATTACAAAAGATATGGCATAAGTTCGATCTTAGTGGGGCCCTTTTCAGCTTTAATCCAACTTCAATTATGCACTAGACGTAATACATATGCCCTATATATGCACGGAATTGCAGCCTCGTGGTTACATGGGTTCTTACCATTGTGGAAAGAAAGTTACGACAACCATATCTACTATACTGTTCAGCTCCTCGTTCGTTCTAAATACGAACTTCAGAGAATACCTTAATTTGAAATTTAAATATATTTCAAATGTCTGTAAAAGTCTGCATTATAAATAAAATGTCTGCTAAATGTCTGCATCGTTAAAAAAGTCTGCAACAAAAATGAAAATTCTGCAAATTTACAGACATGTCTGTGAATATGGCATCCCTGATGTGTCAACCGCAGAAACGATGTTCTGACTAAGTTCCGACTGTTAAGCATAGCGGCGGTACTGTGATGGTATGGGGTTGTTTCTCCCAAAAAGGCGTTGGTCCATTGGTACGTATCAACGGCATCATGGACCAACTGGTATATCGAGATATATTGAAAAATCACATTTTGCCATTTGCCAGAAAGAAAATGCCGAAAAAATTGACTTTCCAACAAGATAACGACCCAAAGCATCGTTCGAAACTGCTGAAGGAATATTTTAATATAGCAAAAATCAAGGTTATGGAGTGGCCAAGTCAAAGTCCTGATCTGAATCCCATTGAACACTTGTGGGAAGAGCTCGAAAGACGTGTACGAACCCGAAACTACTCTAATTTGACGATTTTTACAAGGCCCTCTAGGAGGAATGGAATAAAATACCACCGCACCGTATTACTAATATTGTGGCATCGATGCCACGCAGATGTCGGACTGTAATGCAATCACGAGGCTTTGCTACTAAGTACTGATATCAGACAACCTGCAATTACTGAAAATGATATCATTTTGTGCAATATGTTGACTTTTCTTTGTTTTTCTCATTTGTCAATTCACTTTGTCGTAGGCTGATTTGAAATCGATGGAAAGATTATGTGTGGGCTACATTTCTTTACACACTCAGATTATTTTACATAAATCTGTAAGGTTTTACCGAATTCTCAACAGCTGAACGTTCGGTAATCCGATTTTACGGATTGCGGTTAAATTTTACCGAAATCCGGTAAATTTTTACAGATATCTGCAAAATTTCACAGAAATCCGTAAAATCGGATTTTGAAAGTATTTTTGAAAGAACGTTCAGCAGTTGAAAATTCGGTAAAACTTTCCAGATTTCTGTAAAAAAATCTAAGTGTGTAGCACTTGCTCATTCAAAAAAATCTGGTTCGTAGTAGCGCGGACACCCGTGAATACCATGACATTCTAGCACTCTTGCCAGGTTTTCTTGATGCTGTTGGGATTCCATTGATGCCTTGACTCGAAATACAGTATATTTTTGAAAGTTTTACAAGAGCAATGATATCCAAATCGGAGTATTCCGTTCTTGTCGTAGATACATTTTTTTACAAAATCCTCCTTAATCCCAAAAAATTTAAATACACCGATCTGTTTGTAAACAATAACTCTAGGATTTTTTTCAAAATGGCGAATCTAACAATGAGAGGCTCTCTCCTATCTCGCTTTTTTTTATTTATTACAGCCCCATTATAAATCTTTTGAGGGATTCTTTAGTACAGATAGAAACATAACAGTGCTGGCTACCATACTCTACAAATAGTTGAATGAAAAACGTAACGCTGAATGGAATATGAATGAAAGAGAAAGTAATCAAAGAGAGTCTCTCAATTGCAGATTCGCCTTAACGAAAAAAAAACCCTAGAACTGACCTTTGGAGCAAAATTTGGTAAAATTAGGGTGAACGGCTTGAGTGGTAAGATGGTATTAGTGAGAGTCTCAAAGTTTCCTGACGCATACTGTACAGTATTCCATCGATTCACGACTTCGCTTTTCCGTATGGCGCTTTGTCTTGAAATTATAATTTTCGCGAAAACATATTTTTCTGTTGATCGTAATAAATTGTCTAGTTTTAAAGTGTATGAATTTCAGACCAGCACGGTTCAAATTCAGTGAATTTCTTTCCTTCAATTAACTGAAAGTTTTGAAAGAAATTCAAAAGTGTCCTCCGCCAACATACCAACATACCGTTCCGTTGCTATGACTCTAACATAGTATCACTTATAGCATTGAGAAGAAGAAAAAAAAAAAGAAAAAAAAACAGTAAATGAAAGCAATCAGCATCGGTTTGAAGCCCTACATACGAACCTCGATCCGTTGCAATTCGAATCACCAGGTTCTTTTTTGTAACTCTTATGGCTCCGTTCCTCCGAAGCTTCGGCAGCAGAATCGAGTCGAAGGAAAAAACCTCTTCGGAGGTATAACAATCCGATCATAAATCGGTCTAATAAGCGTGCTGCGGCGGCCTCCCTTTGATCCCGCCGATGTAAACAAATCCGGGCGCACTTTTGCCGCCTCATCCTTCAACAGTTTTTCTTCTCCTGGGTTCTTGCGGCTTTAGTGGTTTTCAAGGTAAACAATTTCCGAAAGGGAAGTAATATTTACCTTTCATCTCCCCCTCCTGCCTCCACCCTAAGCGCTTCCTAACGTCGTTCGCTCTCCAGCCCACAGAGCCACGATTCGAGCTTGATCACGAGGATTAAGCCAACGAAGTGAAAGAGGCTCTTTCACAGCAACGTGCGCCGCTTTTCCTACAAAGCCTCATAATTTCGGTTCCGATTTTTCGAGTTCTTCCGTTTTCTCGGCATTGCGCTCTTAGCATAGTTTTAATTAGTAGCGAACGGATAGGATACATTCAATTATGAGCTAGCTCCGAAACGGAAACCACCCGAGCAATAAAGAACCCGTCTTCGGAGACTTGACACAACTTGGATATGGCGTCTTTTGGAGGAGACTTTGACTATTTAGTTAGATATTGAACGTGGTGGGAGGTCGTTGTCGTCACCGATCTAGGACCACCTTCGAAGAAGGCTCATCCTTCCTGTTGGGCTTCCTCTGAATGTCCTGAACGCCCGGTTGGATACATTTGACTGTACATACGTAGATACGCATTTCAATACGAGGCCACTTGACCTCTCAACGAATCCTCTGGGTACGGTACCTTACGAGTGCAATAAACGAAAATGGGAAAAGGCAATCCATACACCGGTCTCACTCCGGGGCGGCACCGGGTCCTTTGATCTCCGGATCGAAATCTGAATATAATCCTAACCTGATCCTCGAAAACAAATAAAAGGATCCTCTTCAAGTGCTAACGTGCGGCGGTACGATGAAAGGGCAATCGAAATGCACAAGGGTCCCTGATGTGAGTTTGTATGCGAAGGGATCGCCTCTCTGTGTGTCGGTAGGTCGACCCATTTGCGCATGCAATGAATGCTCCGGGAAAGGGACGACGGCCAAATATGCAGAGAAGGAAGAGCATTTAAATCCGAGAAATTTTTCACTTTTCTGTTTCCAGAACATTGAAAAGTTAATTTACGAAACGCGGCGGCGGAATCCTCAAGGTGGGCATTCGTAAGTCGGACAATAAAACAATAAAATATTCACAACTGTTTAACGACAGCCGTTTTTGCCGCAAACGGCCAAAGCGACCGCCGGTCTTCCTGAAGGTAGAGAGAGAGAGAGAGAAGGTGAGTGGAAGACGTTAAGGTAGTAGCAAAAGTAGCAAACCGCGCCCGGGTAGTTGTTGGCATTATTTGTCGAAAGGCGATACGAATTTTCTCGTTTGCTCGGATAAATTAAGGAAGAGAATACCTTTAAACTGTGAATTCCGGATTCAAATCAGAAGACAACACAGATGAAAACAAAACCTTTTCTGTGTTATCTAATGCACATGAAGAGAATGCTAGATTTAGCAGAAAATAATGGGATATTTAAAGTAAATGTAAATGAGAAAACGCCTACATCTAGCGTGTTGTATGAAAGATTGCAAACATTGTTGTATGGCGCATGAAAGATTGCAAAATTTTTTGTTGTTCACGCCTCTTTTGGCTTGGTATTAAATAAGGAGAAATTTTACGCGTCTGTTAGAATTCATTTTTTTTTCTGTGTACAAGTTCACGTAGACACAGACGTAGTTTTCTCACAAACAAACACTGTACAAAAATCAAATACTCCCGTATGTTGTATCCACATACTGTGGTAAAATGTTTATAGCAAGCCTGAATACCGAACCGTCGATCGGTTCTATAATACAAGCCAATAAACGTAGAGTCAGTTATTGTTTGAGCGTACCAAGAACAACACATCGTTGTAGTTATCTCCCTTAATCCGAAGATAAATACTTGACTTCAACACCAGTTAGTTCAGTGGCGACGAGGAGAATATATAATTTTTTTTTCTTTTAAATTTCGTATAACCGTTGAGTGATTAAGGAATCATCAGTGATAACAACTAGTTTTTAAACCGTGGTGTAGTGCGTTTATAGTGGCGCGCAAGTTTGCTACTATTGTGCAATAATCAACTATCACCCAGAAGATCACCTCAAGTGTGGTTTGAGGTCCGTTTGATGCGATAATCATTTGATTGTACATTGATTGCAGAAGTTAATTGCTTATTATTGAAAAACCACGTCGTTATACGTATTTTCCACAGCATTTAATCAGCACACATCGCGTGCTTCGTTGTGTCTAGTGGTGATCAGTTTTTGTGTGATTTGGACTCCATTGTCCATCACCATTTTTTTTCCTAACAGAAAGGCTTTGCGGATTTGTATGACCTGTTTGAATAAACGCCAACAAAGAGCGACCAAAGGTCAGTTTGGGTTATTTGTGTGCACTAAAGAACAAATAGATCGTGCTAAAAGTGTTTTTCATCGCTCCTTCAGCGTGGATCTGTTAGTTTGGTAAGCTTGAATTTTGTTTTTGGTGAATCGTTGTCTGGAATCTTTATCAAGCTGCTATCAGCAATATGCCATTGGTGAACAGCATTGAGCCCTACGTCCCGGGCGCCATTCCTTTTTCTCAATACTTGGAACAATTCAATTGGGTGCTAGTTCATCAGAAAATTCCTGCTGATGAGCATAAAGCCACATTTTTAGCATCATGTGGGACGGAAGTTTATTCCGAATTGAAATTGCTGTTTCCGGGTAAAGATTTAGCTAACATCGAGCTCAAGGAATTGATGGATTCTCTTAAAAAGCGTTATGATCGTAGTGAGAGCGATTTGGTACAGCGTGTGAAGTTTTACGCCCGATCCCAAAAGGCAGGTGAAAGAGCTATTGATTTTGTGCTCTCAATAAAGCAGTTGGCTGAATATTGTAATTTCGGTACATTCAAAGATATAGCTATTAGGGATAGGCTAGTTTGTGGTGTTTCTAGTAAACAACTTCAGGAAAGACTGTTGGACGAAGAGGAATTAACCCTTGCGAAAGCGGAGAAAATTATTGTCAACCGCGAGCAGGCGGCTGAGAGATTAACTTCGATCAATGGTGAACCGGCTAGGGTAGGTGTTGTTGAGCGTCTAGGTAGCAAGAGAGTTGGTTTTCAGCGTGATCTAACACCTACTTCAACGCGGAGTCGTCATAGGAGCCGTGATAATTACAAACATCGTCGAAATAACAACAGTCGCAGCAGCAGCAGAAGTCTTTCGACGCAGAGGAAAAACGGGAAGAAAGTCTACTTTTGTAATTACTGTCGGAGAAAGGGGCACACACGCAAGTACTGTTTCGATTTGAAGCATCAGAAACCATCAGTTAAGTCAGTCGCCGTGGTAGCACCGAAACCAGATCTGTCTGAGAAGTTAAGGAGAGCTGCTAGACTGTCAGACTCGGAGGAGGACATGGACGTACTGATGATTTCCACAGTTCTAGGGTCCAGCACCAGCGCCCCATGTTTAGTTGAAGCATATGTTGACGATGATGTCTTGCGGATGGAAATAGACAGTGGATCTGCTGTTTCCGTTATTAGTAAGCTGACTTACAATGAACGTTTCATGCACAAACCGTTAGCTATATGCAACTTGAAATTGGCAGTTGTAGACGGCGCTCGCCTGATCGTTGCTGGTCAGATCATAGTTTCGGTGAAGGTCAACGGGCGGCGCGAAAAGGTACCATTGGTGGTTTTGAATAGTTCGAAAAAAATTATTCCGCTTTTGGGCAGGGATTGGCTCGATATTTACTACCCAGCTTGACGAGATGCTTTCGAGGATCGTTGTTGGTAAACCATACAAGCGTTTTGAAGGAGGACGGAGTTGTTGAAGATATAAAGAGTAAGTACTCTAGTGTTTTTGACAATGATTTTTCTGTACCCATATCAGGTTTTGAGGCAGATTTGGTACTCAAAGACGATAAACCCATTTCTAAACGCGCTTATGACGTCCCTTATCGTTTGCGTGACCAGGTAGTTGAGCATATAGAATCGTTGGAAAAGGATGGGGTAATCACTCCAATAGAGGTAAGCGAGTGGGCTTCACCTGTTGTTATTGTTGTCAAGAAAGATAAAGGAATTCGGATGGTAGTTGATTGCATGGTTTCCATCAATAAGCTTATAGTACCAAACACTTATCCTTTGCCTATTCCTCAGGATTTGTTTGCTTCGCTGTCTGGCTCAAAGTGTTTTGTTCTCTTGATCTTGCAGGAGCATATACCCAGTTGCGTCTTTCAAAAAAATCTAGAAAATTTATGATTATAAACACGATCAAGGGTTTGTATTCGTACAACCGTTTGCCTCAGGGAGCATCCAGCAGTGCTTCCATATTTCAAAAGTGATGGATCAAGTTTTAAAGGTTTGAATTATGTATTTTGCTATTAAGACGATGTTCTAATAGCCGGTGAAATTTTGAGGATTGTAGAAAGAAGCTGTATTTGGTGTTGGACCGTTTGTCCAAGTTCAACATAAAGTTAATTTAAAAAATGCATTTTTTTAGTTTTCAGTTGCCTTACTTGGGACATCGTGTTAACAGAGCAAGGTTTGTTGCCCTGTCCTGAAAAGTTGAGACGATTCGTAGAGCTAAGCCTCCGAATAACGTCAGCGAGTTGAAGGCATTTTGGGATTGATCAACTACTATGGTCGATTTATTCCCAACTTATCATCCCGCCTCAGGCCACTCTATTGTTTACTGAGGAAAAATACTAAATATGTTTGGAGTGAAAATTGCAACACTGTTTTCGAACATTGCAAAAAAAATATTGCTAAAACCAAACCTTTTAGAATTTTATGATCCTGACAAACCTATCGTCGTTGTTTCAGATGCCTGCGGATACGGTTTAGGTGGAGTTATAGCACATGTCGTTGGTAAAGAAATTGAAGAAAGACCAATTAGTTTTACTTCTTTTTCGCTAAATGATGCACAAAAATCGTATCCAATTTTGCACTTGGAAGCACTTGCGGTGGTTAGCATGAGCATGAGCATGATTGACCGCCCGAGGTTGCTACTCCGTTATTGCCAGATCAGCTGTTATTACACAAAGAACCAATAAATGATGCTTGGGACTAGCATACATCCTCAATGTGTAAGAACTGGTGATCTTAAACTAAGGCAATACCGGCGCCGGCCTCGTCCGAATGCAGGTCAAATAGGGAATGGGTAGGAATATGTTGACGTGATACTCGCTTTGTTGGAAGCCGAGAACACCTCTGCACTTCCACGAGAAATCACTGGGATGTTGGATAAAATGGTTGGGTTTGCAGCCGGATCCGTTTTGGTAAACGGTGTGCTGAATTCAACTGACGTCGGCAGCGAATAAGATATTTAACTATGTTCCCGATTCATTCTCTGTACAGAGATGCACATTAAAGCTATTTAAATTTTGGCACCGACTTAAACCAACAGTAGGGATGCTGTTGGGGCCACTCACAAGTGTGGGTGGTTTATTTCAACAGAAAACAAAAGTATGTTAAGAACACCGAGTTTGAAGACCGATTTAAACCAACAGTAAGGATGCTGTTGTGGCCACTCACAAGTGTGGGTGGTTTATTACAGTGGAATACAAAAATACGTAGGAACATCGAGTTTGAGGACCGATTTAAACCAACAGTAGGGATGCTGTTGGGGCCACTCTCAAGTGTGGGTGGTTTATTTCAGCAGAGTACAAAAGTATGTTAAAACACCGAGTTTGAAGACCGATTTAAACCAACAGTAAGGATGTTGTTGGGGCCACTCACAAGTGTGGGTGGTTTATTTCAGTGGAATACAAAATTACGTTAGGAACATCGAGTTTGAGGACCGATTTAAACCAACAGTAGGGATGCTGTTGGGGCCACTCACAAGTGTGGGTGGTTTATTTCAATGGAATACAAGAATACGTTAAGAATATCAAATTTGAGGACCGATTTAAACCAACAGTAGGGATGCTGTTGGGGCCACTCTACAAGTGTGGGTGGTTTAATTCAATGGAATACAAGAATACGTTAAGAACATTGAGTTTGAGGACCGATTTAAACCAACAGTAGGGATGCTGTTGGGGCCACTCTAAGTGTGGGTGGTTTATTTTAGTAGAATACAAAAGTATGTTTAAAACACCGAGTTCGAGGACCGATTTAAACCAACAGTAGGGATGCTGTTGGGACCACTCCACAAGTGTGGGTGGTTTATTTTAATGGAATACAAGAATACGTAAAGAACATTGAGTTTGAGGACCGATTTAAACCAACAGTAGGGATGCTGTTGGGGCCACTCACAAGTGTGGGTGGTTTATTTCAGCAGAGTACAAAAGTTTGTTAAAACACCGAGTTTGAAGACCGATTTAAACCAACAGTAAGGATGCTGTTGGGGCCACTCACAAGTGTGGGTGGTTTATTTCAACAGAATACAAAAGTATTTTGAAACACCGAGTTTGAAGACCGATTTAAACCAACAGTAGGGATGCTGTTGGGGCCACTCACAAGTGTGGGTGGTTTATTTCAATCGAATACAAGAATACGTTAAGAACATCGAGTTTGAGGACTGATTTAAACCAACAGTAGGGATGCTGTTGGGGCCACTCACAAGTGTGGGTGGTTTATTTCAGCAGAATACAAAAGTATGTTAAAACACCGAGTTTGAGGACCGATTTAAACCAACAGTAGGGATGCTGTTGGGGCCACTCACAAGTGTGGGTGGTTTATTTTAATGGAATACAAGAATACGTAAAGAACATTGAGTTTGAGGACCGATTTAAACCAACAGTAGGGATGCTGTTGGGGCCACTCATAAGTGTGGGTGGTTTGTTTCAACGAATACAAGATGTTAAAACACCGAGTTTGAGACCGATTTAAACCAACAGTAGGGATGCTGTTGGGGCCACTCACAAGTGTGGGTGGTTTATTTCAACAGAATACAAAAGTATGTTAAAACACCGAGTTTGAGGACCGATTTAAACCAACAGTAGGGATGCTGTTGGGGCCACTCTAAGTGTGGGTGGTTTTATTTCAACAGAGTACAAAAGTATGTTAAAACACCGAGTTTGAAGACCAATTTAAACCAACAGTAAGGATGCTGTTGGGGCCACTCACAAGTGTGGGTGGTTTATTTCAACAGAATACAAAGAGTATTTTAAAAACACCGAGTTTGAAGACCGATTTAAACCAACAGTAGGGATGCTGTTGGGGCCACTCACAAGTGTGGGTGGTTTAATTCAATGGAACACAAGAATACGTTAAGAACATCGAGTTTGAGGACCGATTTAAACCAACAGTAGGGATGCTGTTGGGGCCACTCACAAGTGTGGGTGGTTTATTTCAATGGAATACAAGAATACGTTAAGAACATCGAGTTTGAGGACTGATTAAAACCAACAGTAAGGATGCTGTTGGGGCCACTCACAAGTGTGGGTGGTTTATTTCAATGGAATACAAGAATAAGTTAAGAATATCGAGTTTGAGGACCGATTTAAACCAACAGTAGGGATGCTGTTGGGGCCGCTCACAAGTGTGGGTGGTTTACTTCAATGGAATACAAGAATACGTTATGAACATCGAGTTTGAGGACCGATTTAAACCAACAGTAGGGATGCTGTTGGGGCCACTCACAAGTGTGGGTGGTTTGTTTCAATGGAAAACAAGAGTCCGTTAAGAACATTGAGTTTGAGGACCGATTTAAACCAACAGTAGGGATGCTGTTGGGGCCACTCACAAGTGTGGTTGGTTTATTTCAGCAGAATACAAAAGTATGTTAAAACACCGAGTTTGAGGACCGATTTAAACCAACAGTAGGGATGCTGTTGGGGCCACTCACAAGTGTGGGTGGTTTGTTTCAATGGAATACAAGAATACGTTAAGAACATCGAGTTCGAGGACCGATTTAAACCAACAGTAGGGATGCTGTTGGGGCCACGCCTGAGGTAATGGGTGGTTTATTTCAATGGAATACAAGAATACGTTAAGAACATCGAGTTTGAGGACCGATTTAAACCAAAAGTAGGGATGCTGTTGGGGCCACTCACAAGTGTGGGTGGTTTATTTTAATGGAATACAAGAATACGTTAAGAATATCGAATTTGAGGACCGATTTAAACCAACAGTAGGGATGCTGTTGGGGCCACTCATAAGCGTGGTTGGTTTATTTTAATGGAATACAAGAATACGTTAAGAACATCGAGTTTGAGGACCGATTTAAACCAACAGTAGGAATGCTGTTGGGGCCACTCCACAAGTGTGGGTGGTTTATTTCAGCAGAATACAAAAGTATGCTAAAACACCGAGTTTGAGGACCGATTTAAACCAACAGTGGGATGATATTGGGGCCACGCACAAGTGTGGGTGGTTTATTTCAGCAGAATACAAAAGTATTTTTAAAACACCGAGTTTGAAGACCGATTTAAACCAACAGTAGGGATGCTGTTGGGGTCACTCACAAGTGTGGGTGGTTTACTTCAATGGAATACAAGAATACGTTAAGAATATCGAGTTTGAGGACCGATTTAAACCAACAGTAAGGATGCTGCTAGGGCCACTTACAAGTATGGGTGGTTTATTTCAATGGAATACAAGAATACGTTAAGAATATCGAGTTTGATGTCCAATTTAAACCAACAGTAGGGATGCTGTTGGGGCCACGCCTACAAGTGTGGGTGGTTTATTTCAATAGACCACGGAAATACATCAAAATTCCGATGTTGAGGACCGATCTCTCATCCAGCCCTAACCTCGTCTGACACAATGCAGACCCCCATCCCCCTTTGGTATTGATCGTATGCATGTAATTTACGTGTACATGCCACATGCAGCAACAAAACACATCTGACATCCACTGGTCTGTCACTGAGAAACAAAACCATCACTTAACATGTTTCAACATTCAAAAAAGACATAAAAAGCCGAAAAAAAATAAACAAACGTCAATCCAATCAACAATGACAAAATCTCAATAAAAAGATACTTGACTACTTTTGCGAATCAACAGGCCACTCCACAAGACGTGTTCGAAAATTCCTCCCTATGGCGCCTACAGCCACATCCAAAAATTGCAACTTGAGCAATGTAAGTGTCCGGCCTGACGACCTCGAAACAAGTGAAATATCCAATCACAACATCTCTCAACAAAAACATCCAGACACAATCCTATACTACTTAGAGACGGAATGGATTTAATTCATGGAATAGTAGTTAAAGTTCAGAAGGAGAGATGAGGAGAACTCCTCGATCTCTCATATGTGACACATGTAATGAAATGTTATAAGGGAGAGGGTTATCCCTGTTGAACAACGAACACAGATGATACGTAGTGCACAAGCATCCGGGATTTCCTGAAAAATAATATTAATAGAAACAAGGCTTCATGTGATCAGAAGACTATTTAATATTTAGTAATAAGATGGGAAATAATAGGGAACATATTTAAAAAAAAAGTATTAGAGTTGACATGACAATTGCACCATAAAAAATATAAAAATATAAAATATATGATAATAAAAGATCTTATTATTAAAATAGAAATCAATCAAACCCCAACAAACATATGCACTTCCTACAAGGGCAAACAATGAAAATGATAAAAAATGAGAGTAGCCATTAGCAAACGTGAACTCGGCAAACAACCATGAATAACGCACACACCGGGCTAGGGGAGTCAAAACCCACAAAAATGCAGAAATGCGCAGCTGAAAATGAAAAAATATTACCAAGCAGAGAAACGTAAACGAATATATCCATCAATTACGCCTAGATGAACATGAAAGTACTAAAATTTGTTTCAGACAGCGAACGGTGCGTGCACAGGTTTGCGTGGGCAAAACTTCAAAATGCTCGGAAGACCCCACTAGCGCCAGTCGATTCCACTCTTGTTTCGTACGTTTGCACTGTGGCGCATCAAGCGCGCTGTGCAGTGCATCTGATGTGCTACACAGCGCTCCAGATGCAACACCCTGCCACCATATGGAAAATCAGTTACATAGATCTGCGTGAGTGACTCTTTCCGGTTCCGAACTGCAACGAGAATACATACAGATCGAACAGCAAAAAACGAAAGCAAAAAACCCAGAGTAGTAGAAGAAAAGAGACAGACAGAAAAACACGCAAACGCCGCACGTCTGGCTTTCTCCGCGTAAACAGCGCCTCCGCTTCCATGATCCGTTCATGTTTGCCAAGATTTCTTTGTACTAATGTATGTTTGAATGGAGCAATAATATTTAAAACACTATACTTAGCTGAATGTTTGATCCGGTATCCAATTGTAGAAATGTGAGCAAATCACAAGGCATAGGTTTTTCATATTAGGTAGAACCTTATTTCTTTTTAAGTACTAACACATACATATGGAAAATATGTCTGACAAAATCTTTTTCACTGCGATCAGCACAATTTATCTCTTTGTGTCGTATTTTTTTCCATAGAGACTCTTCGTTTTAAAACCATCAAGTTCAAAGCTAACAAAACATTCCATCCAAATTGACTCCGATACAACCGCAAGCTAGCAACACAAGTAACGTTCAATACACTACCACTACAACGACACTAGCTCTTCTTGCGTTGTTGATTCTGCTGACATGACAACCATGACGACGGGAACGGGTGAAGAAAATTTTATTCGATGGAGGAATTTTTTTCATTTTCACTACCTGGGCCCACATTTGAGTGAGATTTTCGATGCTCAACACTGCTTTCCC